>SRMA01027279.1:100878-262185 GCA_007224835.1 Danionella cerebrum | reverse complement strand
TGATGAGATTGGGGCGTGGTCGCAGGCTGATCAGGAGAACGAGTGACACCAGCCTCTCTCCCTTTATAAGTGGCACCTCCACTTCAGTCTCCACTTGCTGCTGCTCCTGCTCACCAGTCCTGCTTGGCCTTGCCCTGGTTCTTTTGTTTGGTTGAGTTCTGCTTCTTGTTTAATTTAAGGGTCTTTTGAGTTTAAATCTAGTTCTGTTGGATAGATTTACAGAAATTGTGCTGTTTTTTCTTCATTTTTATCTCTTTATGTTCATTTATTGTTAATAAACTTAATTTTACTATTTCAAACCACACCATCCTCCATTTATTTGTCAGGACTCGAGCCAGTCGTGACAAATATGGGGGCTCGTCTATATTTATTAATTGATTTGTTAAATACAAATCAATTTGTTGTCATTAGACTTAATTTAGTAACTAGCGGAGGATAGTTAGTGGTTTGTCAAGAACTTCTTTTATTCTTCTGATCAGTCTTTCAACATTTTGGTAAGTGTTTTTGATAGCTTTCGTTTATTTGGGATTCATATGACCGTGTTGGCTCATGCTTTTTCATCTGCAGGTTTAGAGGGGTACCCTTTACCAGATACTCTGGGTTTGTTGTTTTAGTTTGTTTTTTTTGTATGGTAAAAGCGGTCAGAGCACTTGTCTCTGGAACACGTCTGTATCTTTTGATGGTTACCTGTCTGTTGGTTTACAGTGTATAATAACCCGCCACAGGTAACTGTACGAAGACTAGGGTTGAGATTACTTAGGTCCTTTGTCCGTCTACTTAGATGAAATTGCTGATCCAACAGTTTCTCGTCTCGTCATTGCAGTTTGAAGTTTGGTATGGCTTGGTATGGAATTTGTTTCTGAGTCATCTCTGAGGTTATTCAACAGTTTCACTAAAAACCAACTTCTAGAACTCGCAGCACATTATGAAACTGATCTGAGAACTCAAGACATACAAACATTGTACATAAAATTACAAACCTGTGGTACTATTTAATTTAAACTTCTTCCGGAGTTTGATCATCTGGCCGTAAGTTTGTGAGATATGTGGCAGGTACGAACGCACGGGCAAGCTGCCCCGGATGCATCTGAGCGAGGTGAAGGTGAGGCAGGTGGGAGTGATGAAGCTGGTACAGACTGAGTCAGGGGGGAGAAGGATATAGGGATGGAGGTTAAGGGAATAATCGAACCTCCAGATTCTGCTGTCTGATATTCCAGCTTAGACCTGACATCCCCAGAAATAGACAACTAAATATTTTATAATCATTGTTTGATCTACTGCATGGAATCCCCAAGAGGCTAAAAAATTAAGAAACTGAAACTACTTTTAACCAACTATTGGAACTAGTATATGTTTACTGACAATAAAATTCAATTGAGACTGCAAAGCTAAGGAGACTAGGGACTAGTACTGATTTGTACTACAACATGTACTATCAACCAACCACTAGGGGGCAGTGAACACAATTGCATTGTCATCTCTTGTACTCAGAGTGATGTAGAAAGCGTGTTCCTCTTATTTCCCAATACACAAAAAATTACGTATGTAATGTATAATTGTCTCCCAGTAAATATTAAATGAAACAAAGAGATAAATTAAAGAAGTTTCAGAAGTGACTCCATCACTCCAAGAAGCAAATTAATTACAGCTCCTAGATGGTTTATCTCACTTGGAATTTTGATACAATGATACAGTAGGTTATATAGAACCAACATTAACATTTATTGCTACGCAGTTAGCTTTAACAGAACTAAAGTGAAATAGATCCCACACAATTTCATTTTTGAATGAAAACCGTTCAAAATCAAAACTGTTTTAGTCAATGTAGATTAATAGTTAATTAAACAGTTGTCTTTTAATAGGTTAATTGAATTCTTTAAATATTAAAAAATCCATTTCACATTGTGAATCTGTGACATTCTCGATAGGCTTTTCATCAAAAAAATGATGCGTATATATGATCTACTAAGGATTAGGCAAAACAAAGTGTCGACACAATAGAATTTATTTGCCTTACTTTAAAAAAAGCAAGGACCGAAAACATTGTGAATTTGGCAATTGTGTTACAATAATACAATGAACATATGTATACCGAAAATTAAGAGCAATGGAAGAAGAACATGTACATGAAAATATTTAAAAGCAGGAGGAAAATATGGCAATTGATGTTCTGACAAATAAAATCAAGAATAAATTCTTAAAAGGCTTGAAAACAACACTGGTTCGCTATTGCCTTGTCAAGAAGCCGCAGTTTGCCTTCCATCTAGTGTTAATTATCATCAGAAAAGTGTCCAAAAATGTGTGCGTTTTGTCTTCTATCAGATATTTTCCAGTAGAGTTGATGCCATGAGCGTTCCACACTGTTGACCAATCAGAGCAGTGAATGACTCTTGCTGAAGAGTCACTCAAAACCCTACTGAAACCAACAGCTTTACAACTGTCTTTAAAACTACCATTCTTTAAAAATTGCTAGAGTCATATTAATCCAACCTCGATGAATAAATGCCTGAACCTTTTAAACATTAATTGACTATGAAGAGTTCCCCTTAAACATGAAACTTCACTGTAATAAAAGCTTTACTTGTTCCCGGACTATTTCATAAGCGACATTAGACAGCGATCCGTCAGATTAAAAGATTGAGTGTCTTTCAACAGAAGCTCATTCTAGACTCTTCTGTTTCCTTAAGAACCAGAGACAAACTGTTACAGTCTGGAACGCCAAGCATGCAGCAGCTCCAACTCTCTTTTCTGCATCCAATAACTCCTCAATTTAGTCGAAAAGAGGGCAAAACCACCGATGAGGGCCTCAGGGGCAGGTTGGGCTATAGTGCACAAGCTAGGGTTGTGCAACGCCCAACAATAAACCTTTTTACTGCGTTATAATAAAACCTGTTTCTGCTTCAAGAACTGAACTATTTCTATGTGAATTTCTGAAAATGTCATCCATTGTATTTGGAGTTTCTACAGCTCAAATCTGTTCAGTTTAAACAAGGTTTGCACATCATTTTAATGTAGATCTCGACTAGCGCTGTGCAATTAATCTCAAAACAAAAACGTGATTTTAACACATTTCTAAATCTGCTGTTAATTAAAATTATCTGTTTTTACCAGAGCGGATGCAGCGCACCGGGTTATTACAGCTAAGATGAGCGGAGAAAGATGTTAACCTCACCTTGCTCAGAAAGAATCTTTGTATTCCTGCCACCGGCTCACCTTCGGGGAGAGTGATTAGCTCTGGGGGAAATGTGGTGACATGCTGGTTTTTCTTGTTAAAAACCTTGATTTATGTTTGAATTTATTGTTATTTTTTCATGTTTATATGGCTTTTTATTACAGTTTTGTTTATCAAGCCGTTAGAACGCCTGTGTACAGTCGCCATTATTATTAACTTGAGTTAAGGTTAGTTAATCTTAATTTATTTTATGTTGTCTGTTTAAAAGACAATTTTACAACAGTTTTGTTATTTCATTGTGAAAGGTTTAGTAAAAATAATAATAAAATAAAAATCGAAATATGATTATTTGGTCCGATTGCACAGCCCCAATCTTGAACCTCAAATAATTTCAGTTAAAAATAAACAGTGGGTTAGAATTTTACACTAAAGATGTTTGAATAGAGCAATAACTACATATACCAGAATTGGTGAGTGCATCAAATTAAAGTTTCTGAAAGAAGGAGCGCTAGCGGTGTTCTAGACATCAAAATCTCTGGAGGTTTCCTGTGGATTTACAGAAGTGTAATATTCATGAATTACAAAAACACCTAAACATGCCTCGTTTTGGAGCAAAAGAAGTTGTAGTGGAACTAAAGCATGATGTGGCGCTTGGGTTTGAGCGAGAGCTGGTGCTTTTCTATTACAGGTCTGTTTGAGTACAATGAAGCCAGTGTGCAGTCCTGCTCTAAACATGGATGAGCTGTCACACTAAAAACAAAGTTAGCAGTGTGCACACCCTCGCTCTCTGCCCCTCCACAAGGAAACAGGACCATATTTTGTCCGTCGATATTTAAAAATTCTCAAAATGTTAAACTGTAATGATTAAAATCCATTCTGTATCACAAAATCTATGACGGCCTTTAAAACAAGTGTGCTGTCATTTGCCGTCTCACACGTCGCCCTCCTGTGGACAACTGCAGTCATTGTTTTAACACTACTTTTAAATGTTTCATTTATCTCCAAAAAAGGTAGGGTGAACCATGTGATTGACAGCTATGATTGACAGTTGAACTGAGCTGAGTAACTGGCGGTAGCCGTAAATGGCAAAGTATGAGGTCACAAACAGATTACCATATTTGTGACATCACAAACTTTAGGATCATGCTCACGACCATGCTCAGAAAATGAAGGGGGTGCTTTTTTAATTTGAAATGTCATTCCTTCAAGGACAACACACTGGTCAACAAGAGGCTTGTTGTTCATTTCCCTCTAGCAACCTTTACTGAGTAGAGTTTGGAGGGAGAGAGAGGGAGAGAGAGAGAGAGAGAGAGAGAGAGAGAGAGAGTTTACGATTGAGGTGTTCGAAACATTCATTCATTCATTTATTTTCCAACCCACTTATTACCACACTGGGCGAGAGGAGGGGGTACACCCTGGACAGGTCGCCAGTCCATTGCTGGTGTGAGAAACATTACACTCCTAATATTTTGTTTGCCCAAATATTTCGCCTCGCATTTCAGCACCAACAATATGACAGCGGGTCTATTTTTTCTTGTGGAGGAATTGACACAGTGAACCATAATCCATGTATGCAGCTCTGGTCGAGGATTATAGAGTTGTATTGTAGATGAGCAGGTTACATTTTCCCCGATGTCAAGTGATTATGATGCCGATAGAATTGCAGTCTCTGCAGACGGGTTAAGCCCCACCTGCTAAACATGGAGCCCCGCCCATGCGGTGTCTCATTGGTTGTTCTAACCCCAACCCTAATCCTAACCCTAACCCTGTTTCACATGGTAGTGACATCAGGCTTGCACGTTTTGTGGGAGGGGCTTATACCTTCTGCAGGTTGCAGAAGCGTGCCAATGGATCACAATTTTCATCGGCCATCAACCCAAGCTCTTCCTATAATTTAGCTGCTTTGAAGATGAGTGAATGGATATTTAAAAGAACAGAGACTTTAATACAGTGGGCATCTTGGTTTTCATGAACCATCGGAATAAACTTTGTTCCTTTAAGTTTATGCTATTAACTAAAATACATTAAAGGCTATGTGGGAAGGTTATACACAGTGACTTTAGAGAGTATTCTCCTTGTGACAATTCCTTGCACACCATTTACATTTTTTTTTCTTGTATCGATCCCAAAATGAATGGGCTTTTGCTGCAGCACGAAAAGAAAAAACATCAACATCTTAAGCCTTGGGCTCTCTAAAGCCGAAAGAGAACAGATGCTACGGACCTGAGAGCATGCCCCAGGGGCCACACATGGCTCTTTCTCTCAACATTTGTTTCTGTCTTTTAAAGTGCAATCGTAAATGAAAGAAAGAAGATGGAGGAATGAAATGCCACTTAAGCCCTCAGCTGCTGTCTGGCCACAAAAAGAGAATGCTCCATCCTTTGTATCTAAGAACCTTTGAGGCCTGTCCCTTTATAACACCCCCATCTCATCCCGCCTCCGAGTTTGCCATTGACTGTTTTCCTTTGTCACCACACCAGTGTCTGGGTTTGTCAGCACAGTGCCAAGTGTTTCAGGTTGAGGGGGACTCTAAAACCCCAGCGTTTTCCCATCATTGGTCAAAAAAAGAGAGCTCTTTTAACTTGAGATTAAAGTTTGCAGTTGGTGATGTGACGCTAGGGATTGGACAATTGCCATGGTTACCATCGCTCATAGTGTCAGGACTGTTTTTAAAAGACATGAACCTTTTAAATAGAAAACAAAACATTCCAATTGAGCCGTGATATAGTTTGGTTGCAAACTTAGAGGAAAGTGTCACTAGACAAAAGGCAGACTTACCATCGGAGCTAACGGTGTCCCCATGTCCAGGGTATCCTCCCTGTCCTGTGTCTCTGTAATCCACCCAGTTTATTCCCTCCAGACTGTCATAGTTGGACGGAGAGTTGTCCTGCACTGGAACCACAGTGAAATGGGGCATGTTTTCATGCGTTTTGTGTGAGTCTCAGTTCTGTTAGTCCTCTTCTTTTGGCAGAAAAGCACGTTCCCAGCTGAACTCTCCTGAAATCTCCAACACATTCCTCTAGTCTTCCCTCACTTCCTTTCATACAATTAGCATAGTCCCCTCCTTCTTCCCCCGGCTCCTCCTGCTGCTGGGACAAATCGAGAAGCTCTGACTCTTTGGCTTGTCTCACAGTTTCCCTTCACTCCCTCAGCTGCCTTTAGCTTCTCAGATTCACCTATGAATCACTGTCTGGAAAAAACAAAAGACAGTACCAGTGTGAAGCACAGTGTGGTAACGACATTAGCCTTTTGTTAACTGCAGAAAAATAATCACAGCATTGAGCTTCAGTCTTAGAATAAGCTCTACATTACTGTAAAACTTTCAAAAGTTTGGTTTTGTGTGTGAAAGGGAACGTAACAGAAGCCTTTCTCTCCAGGAACAGCATGCACCCAGACCACAGGAAGTACTCTGTCATTAAGGCTTCCATTTTTGGAGTCTGAAGTTTGACTGCCTCTTTTTATAATCTTTTTATAATCTTCAGTCAAACTGCTATTGTACAGACAGCACCAATTTAACGACAACAATTATGTAAATCTTTCTATTGATTAGTATGTTTTTAATATGCAAATTAAAGTAATTATATGGTCTGTCTGAATACTGGACCCTGATTGGCTGGCAGGTGTCGATTAATGTCGTATAACCGTACAGGTGGCTCCTGTTTGTTCACTTAATATTAATCCAGTTATTGGTAACCATAGAAACCCACGGCTTCCATAGACATTGACATTTTCAATCATTTATTATTCCAAAGCCCATCAGAGATTTGTACTGAAGGAAGGATGGCACTGCGGGGATATTTAAAAAAAAAAATTATTCTATAAACAATAAGAGATGAGTAAAATAAGTCCCATGTTAATTGGAAAAGGCTCAAATCTATTCAACAAAGAATGCAGGCTGCTTTTACATATTTCTTTAATAAATAAATAAAAATCGCACATTTTTGTTACCTTATGGGAATCGGGTAACTTTATTTTATTATAAGAGCAAATTTTAAACCTGATGATTTGCTTTGAATCTAAGATTTTACCTGTAAGTGTGTCAAATAAAATATTTTCTCTTTTTTTTAAAGGGGAGGAAGAGAAGGAGGAAGAATCTTAGTAGATTTTCATTTATTGGTGGCTGCAGAGTGATTTGTCGCCCACTCAGATTTTCGTTGCGTCCATTCTGGACCCTTTTCCAAAAAAACTACATTTACAGAAGTTGCTTTGTGTGACGCATATTAATATTTAACGTTACGCTCTTAATTGTTTCTTACGGGTTGTTAATATATACAAATACGTATACAAAGGAAACTTCAAAAGTATTTTAAAATAGCTTACAGTCCTGATGAGAGGTGGAACAGATCATAAATTTCACGTTAGCGTTTTATCGAGCAGTTGTGTTCGGGTAATAAAGTACCGGGCGGCGGGCGGTGTTACATAAATTAATCCCCTAACTACGCTCATTGCGCATGCGCAAACGAACGATTTTCTTCTACCCGTGCGCAAACGCAAACTTTGTATTAATTTATCACATTGTAAGGCAGAAACATCTTTTGTTCAACATGCTTCATTGTCTATTTTCGTGGGAGGAACATGTCGAGCATTGTTGACATTTAAAAAGTAGTAATAAATATTTAATATTCAGCTTTTATTCAGTTGTGTTTTACTTTTAAAAGCTAAAGATGTTAGTGTGATCAAACGATTTAGTCACTTTAGAAAAGTGTAATCAAATTCGTAAGGGTAGAACCGTAGAACTGGGAAGATCCGCTAGTGCTAAAGCAACGCTGTTATCCAGGAAACACAACACACATGAGCCTGGCCTTGAAATGCAACTTTAAAAATATTCAATATTTCCCCTAGATGTCGCCATGTTTTTACACAAATCGTTGCAGCTGTAAACATGGTTCGCTTCCTCCAGTAACCGCTAGAGAGCACTGTTTCAAAGCTGAAACGCCGAGCAGAGAAGAACACAAGATTACATAATGATCATATAACTTCAGACGTGAACAAAAACAATGTTTTAAAAATATAGGCTCCTGGTCTGCTTGGTTTGACAGTAGATTTGATGTGGCTTTCTCAACTTCAGCACTTTCTCTAACTTTCAAAAGCTTTTTATTTTAGTCTTAAAACAAAGACAACAAACAAACAGTAAAATATTATTTACAGTCACCTAATATTGTTGTCGGTTTGTGCATCTGGAAATTGGCCAAGTTTTGTATGTATATATGTAAATATTGATTGTTATTTGTTCTACGTGGTTTAAGCCATAGATTTACGGCTGCTGGATCTTCGACACTAATATTTTGAGTGTTTACAAGCAAAGGTAGAAAGCGAGACCTGAGAGCAAACCTCGGGGCTTGTAGAGGCCCATCATTTACCTTTGCTCCAGATTAGAGACCAATTTGTTTTGAGGAGCATTACAGAAGAAGGGGAAAATGGTGTTTTCGTGTAATTTATAAACATTGACAACACATGGTTTACTAGACTTGGTGGCAACTAAACCACTTGCTAATTTATGCAAACCTTCAAAGTCACTTTTGAAACACCTGGCAAATGCATAAAAGTAATAATAAATAAATGACTGTGTTCCTACTTTATCTGTTTTTTTCCTTGTCAGGGTCACAGAGTTCTACTCACTGAAAGATGGAGTATACCCTGGACAGGTGCCGCTCCACCACAGAGGGTCAAACCTTCACTCCTAAATGGGATTTAGGAATCAATCAACCCGATTGACTTTGGAAATGAGAATCCTCAAACAAGCAACATGCAAATTCCACCCAGGAAGGTCCGCAGCTGGGTTTACTACACGAAGTGAGAGTCTTCTAAAACAAATCCAGTCCAATAATAAAGAACATTTATGCACTTAGCAGATGCTTTTTACATTTACATTTACATTTATGCATTTGGCAGACGCTTTTATCCAAAGCGACTTACATTTGAATGAACATATATTTTCTGTCAGTTCTTGCTTTCCCTGGGATGCTTTTGTCTAAAGAGACTTACAGATCAAGGGGTGAAAAAACAACAAGCCGTTTGTAACAAAGTCGGTCCTGACACAGGCACTCAGAGGTGCAATCCCACGTATTTCAATGGTTACAGAATTATCACGTCCCTTTCCATTGGGAAGACTAAACAAACTCATCTGCAGCGAGATCCAACCCAGAGCAGGAACACAGGAAAACCTGCGGAAGATGAAGAGTGGGCCTTCCGATCAAGTGAGACGCAGAAGGTGAGTAGTCGAGTACGACAGATGCTGAGTGAAAGTGATGAGAGGAATATAAGGAGTAACCAGGCAGGAAGGGAGAAAGATGATTGGTGGAGAGGACAGGCTTAATGAGTGGAATCAGCTGAGGCACGTTTGACTGTTCCCTGACAGAGACAGAGTGGCTGAGGTAAAGTTATGAGTTTAATAATGACTGTGTTTTCTGGGCACAGGATTTAGACGTGTGGGAAAACTAGAGCTCCCAGAGGAAAAACCCACACTAGCAATTCCAATTCACAAGGGGAGCTACATGAAACTCCTCCCTGAGAGTTTGTTAGGTGGGTGTGCACAGCGTGGCAGTCGCTTCACAGGGTACCCAGACCAGGTAAACCTGGGGCTAGTCCCTTCATCTCCACGTGTCCTGCTGAGTTCTGAAGAGCCACGACAAGCTGATCGTCGGCCGCCACCTGGAAAACAGAAACCAGTACAGTTAATGAAACTAGAAGCCAGTGATTCTTAAGCAGGAAAATCCAGACAGTGTATATTATAGCCATTAAACTTTGGTTGGTCACAACTTTGTTGTTCTGGTGGCCATCAATTCTTTGATAAGGTTAAGCAATTTCAACCCCCAACCAGAGCCCTGCTGAGCGCTGTTTGTCCACTCAGCCGGAAGGTCTACGATATGATCGGAGACAGTCCACCACCACCAGCGTCTCCAGCCAGTTCACTGTTTGTTTTTCTTTAATGTTGCTCTTGTCGGGGATGTTGATGGATTTGCACATGGGGAATTAATCCCTGTGATGTTGCATCACATTTGCTGATGTTTGAAGATGATTATTTAATGACATGCAATGTGGTTTGGACAGCAGATGACGAATGTGATAGCAGCACCACTTTGTTCAGATCTCACAAGAACAGGCTGCCCGTTTGGATTGATATTTTCAAGTGATGCAATGGAAAGAGATTCTATAAATTAAGAAAAAGAAACAAGATAAAAGATGTGATGGGGAGATATCAAGAAAGTACATCCTTTGGAAGTGTTTAATTTGTGCAGAGAATGGTGAACTTGGTGTACTTTATTTATGTAACAGTTCAAAAAGTGTGGAATGTGGTGATGGTTTGGAGGTTTTGAAAAGATCCAGTGCATCTTTTTTTTTTAACTCCTAACCAGGGATGGGCAGTGTGCTCTGAGATGTAGGGGATCTGTATGGAGACCTTAAATGGATGTGATGGTAGGGGCAAATATTAGTTTTGAGAGATTATTTATTTATAAAATTTTGTAGTGTTATTAAAATGGTATATGTTTACTCAACTGAACAGGACATGTTCATTAAACAAATCAGAACTAAACATTCCATTAAAAGTTTGCATCGGGATGCTTCTGGCCTTTTCGTCAAAAAAAAAAAAGCCAGGTTCAGGATTCAATATCTAAAAATTGCTATTGTAAAGTATTCTTAAATTGTGTAAACTGACGGGAAAAAAAATGCTTACTACAATGATGTAAAGAGTTTTTGAAGGCATTCAAAAATTAAAATGAAAAAATGGAATGTGTCCCGCACACAATTTCTGTAAATGCGTTTCTTCAAAACAAAAAAAATCCAGGTTCAGCACACGAGATATTGTAAAATATTCTTAAATTGGGTAATTGAAAATGGAACCTGAATTAAAAAAAAATAAATAAATGTTTTATTTATTATTTATTTATATTTATTAAAGCCAAGTTCAGGATTCGGACAGTCAATGATACTACAATGATTTAAAGAGTGTTTAAGAGAATAAGAGAAGATAATTTTTTTTTATTTATAATAATTTTATTTATATTTAACCTTTAATAAATATTGATTTATTTATTAATATTTCAATATTTAATGTTTATTTAACTTTAAAAGCATGGACTAAAAAAAAGATGACACAGTATAGGCTTTGTGTGAATAACATTCTGGAAGCCCTTACGTCTTTTTAGGGTGACACGTCTTGGTAAGCGTCAATAACTAGAGTCAGCCTCATATTTAAATAACTATTTAACTTAAAAATATTTGCAAGATTGTTGGAGATGCCAAAGCCAGATTCAGCCTAAACAAGTTGAAGACTCTTGATCGAAAGGTTCAAAGTAGATCCTTCACAAAAGATGCCAGCGATACATCAACAATAAACCGCATCCAAGTGAAGCGTTGAATTGACTCGTTCTATAAAAATGTTCTATGTAATCAGCGAGTGTAGAACTACCAGAGTTTCTGCTATTTTTAGATTACTCTGGGTGGCTTTGTGCTGTTGGTAATTCAATATGCAAGGAGTAATTATACAATCTTCTCAACGTTTCTGGATCCTTACAGACAAGATGTTTTCATGTCTTTAAATTGACGATGTAAAGCAAACTCATGCAGGCTGAGGAGGGAATCTCTGTTATTTGGGTAACACCCTTCATACTGTCAGTCTCTGTGTTTGGTTTGGCTCTGGCGAGCTTCCTGAGTCCACTGTGTCTCGGGTTTGGAACGAGAACATAAAGCCGCAGGTTCTGCCTTGAAACAGTGTTTATCTCTTCTTAAAGTATTATGATGGAAAATGTACCTCACAAATACAATGGGTGTTTTATGTTTAGTTTAAATCGCTTCCAGTGAACTGTACATCCACTGATCTCTAACAAAACAAAGACCAAGAGCGAATATATTAATACTTCGTCGAAATAGGTTGTTAATAGATGAATCAGAAACGCTGGGAAAGTACTGTTTATTTTTCATTTCCTCCATCTGAAAGTCAATGTCAAACACTGAGACCAAAGGAATCTTTAGGTAATTTTCCTCTCTCTCTCTTTTAATTCCACTTGAAATTGTACACCCCTGAACCGGCTCGAGAGGTTTACACAGGAACCAACAGAAAGGTGACTTTTCCTTGACATCCTTGTGATTGCCGGCTGCTGTAAGAATGGGAAACTGCCTCTCTCCCTCTATTCCTGTGACCTGCCGGATTTCCCTCAGCGTTTGTGAAGCACTTTTGAAGAATTGAAATAGCATCAACCGAATAGACCAAGATAGAGCACGCTATCAGACGAGAGGCTGATAGGAATGTGTGATTGCTGCCTACAAAGGCCATAGGTGCAACATGTTCATACACATGTTTTTTTTTTTTTTGAGAATCTTTCCTTCTAATAAGTCTTTATAGAAAAAGATCCACTTCATTTGTATTAAGTTAAATATGTCATTTGGACACGAAGTGAAATAACCTCACTCTGGAATAAGGTACAATAGACAGACAGATGCAATAAAATAAAGTTATTTGTGTTATTTATAGAGTTATTTATTAGTTACAAAACACAACACAGCATTCCAAAAGAAACACTTGCTCCCTACAGTAAAATCTGGTGGTGGTTCCATCATGCTGTGGGGCTGTGGCCAGTGCAGGGACTGGGAATCTTGTTAAAGTTAAGGGTCGCATGGATTCCACTTAATATCCGCAGATTCTAAAGAACAATGTCCAGGAATCAGTGACAAAGCTGAAGTAGAGCTGCATTCATGCAGAGGAACAAGTGGAACGTTCTGAACATCTCAGTACCTAGACCTGGAGATTATTGAACATTTATTCGGAAACCATCGAACTGGAGATGTTTCGTAAAGAAGAACGCTCCAAAACACCTTCAGAATCCAGACTCTCATTGGAAGCTACAGAAAGCGTTTAGAGGATTTTATTTCTGCAAAAGGAGGAAGCTCAAAATATTGAGTAATTTTTTCTTTTGTGGTGCCTACATTTCTTCACAGGCCTCATTTTATTTAAATAGTTCTTGCTCACTTTCCATAAATCGTGTAAACTTCATTTCACTTCTGAAATATCACTGTTTTTCTCCTGATTTAACTTATCCAGGCAACCAATGATTTTCATGAAATCATGAAAATTTACAGAGGTGAACAAACCTTCGCATAACACTGTATTTATTTTTATAACAATGATTTGAAATGTGGATTAATGATATCAAATGCAGTAGTTTGGGGAGTTCTCAAAGACTACAAGCACAGAAACTATTGATAGACGTGTACAGTGCTGTATGTTCACGCACACACGCTTTAGTTGAGAAAGTGGGTGTTTTGTTGCGTGGTCATTGGATAAGTGCACTCAATCAAAGTTGTTTTCTACTCTAATAAAGCACGACAGCACAGAAGCACACTTGCCATCTATCAGACTCCCACTGAGGCTCAAACACAAGACATGAAGAGAGACTGACTCTTACTGGAGACCTGGAGGACTCTCTAGACCATGAACAATGCAGGTTGTTGCTTTTACTTTGGCAATAAACGTTACTTTTTCTCCGTTGGTGATATTTTGTTTTGCTATTTTTGCCCTAATAGCAAAAATCATGTCCTGCAGGGCTGTCACTTTGCATTAAGGGTTCTAAATCTGAGCAAAGCCATGTTTTCTTGCAGAAATGATCTTTTGTTGTTGTTGTTGCAGAGATGCAATCAGCTGTCTGAGAATTCATGGGTATAAATCACTTTTATACATTTTATCGTACAATCTGGTTTCAAATTACGTTCTGTTTCTCCAGCTGAGGGGAGTAACATATACTCTTCAGTAAAAATCTTTCTGACTACACTAACACTACAGGTCATCAGCAAAACGATAAAACAAATTCAGCTCTGCAAACCCTCTCCTTAAAAATTATTTGTAATAAAAAAGCACAAAACGAACAGAGTCTGATGCGTCCTATTCAAAAGTATTTTGAACAAAACAATATTTTTGCACAATAAGACGTCTTGAAAAAAAATGTGATTTATTTCCAGATAAACTCATTTTTACTATCCAGATTAATAATAACAAAATTTGTATGATGTCAAAGAAGTAGTGTACACTGCCATGTAAACGTTTGCATGCCCCTTTAAATATTCATGATTTTTCTCTATAAATCACTGCTTGTCTGGATAAAAAATTTCAATTAAATATATCATAAAGCAGACAAACAATAAGAGTGCCTTTGTAGATTTGGAGCCGTGGCTAGGGCCACAACTTTACCTTTGTCACTGTTCTCCAGAATCTGCTGGTATTTTGCACACCGCTGTATAATCACTGTCAATGTTTTCCAGAATATTATTAGTAAATTGAACAAAATGCGCAGGGCATTCCGGTTTCAGGAAGCTGACCAGCAGAAACCCTTGGACTGTGACGGCTTCAGCACATGCTAAGGAACACTGGCGCTCCACACTGAGGAATGTACAGTACTAGTCATTATGACCACTGAGGGTGCTTTTAATTACCAGCCATTCCTTTCTGCCATGATCATGTTCTGCTCTCTTGCGTAAAAGATCAGTGGTGATGTTCAGCTGCGCTTCCTGTTTACTCCGCCTGCACCAGAACTTCAGACATTCTCACTGGCACAAAGCTCCCAACCTTGTTGAGAAGGGATCAGTATCTGTGGCAAGTCATATGTCTTTCATTGGGTTCTGCTTTTTTATAGAGATATATCTGTCTCAGAGATTTAAGCTCGCAGTTTTAACTGTGAGGAACGTTATGAGGAATTGGAAGACCAGGAGCACAGTTCTAGTTAAGGCCGAAATCCAGACAACCAAAGGAAAAATCATGAAAATAACCCCAAAACCTGAAATAAATAATATACTGAAAGCATGAAAGTTAACATGATTATTATTACAAAGTGTTTCTGGAAAAATCATGACACCTGTAAAGATCTACAAGGGCTGAGGTATTCTGTGGTATTTTGTTTTTTAAAGTGCGTCTTAAGCTTTGATCGTCACTAGATCGTCCTCTCTGGAAGTTTATTGTAGTTTAAAAAAAATAAAATACTTCTCTTACCTTTAAACACTTATTCTTTGCCAGGGGTTACTATCTTTACCACCTCACACTTTATGACACACAGAGCGCTCGTGTTTTTACCAAACTGAAGGAGGCCATTGATTCCTCATCTATCACTGGACTAACAGCCCCTGTTAAGGGTGACAGAGCCCCCGGTGACCCTATGTTCTTTCTCATAAGCATGTACGTCTCTATAGCTCTGTAGAGCACACAGCCACTGATGGATAATCTATAGCAATGGCAGAAATCATTTACAGAAGACTGATGACTAATGATTACTGCTCACCAGTCTGAACATCATCAAGCAGCAGTCATTCAGAACATAGCATCAGCTAAACCTGCAGGCTAGTGATGTCATAGGTCAAAAAAAAGCAGAAGTCAATTTTTCTTTCATTTTAAGTGTTATTTTTAAACTATATTGTGGTGTCAGCACAGTATCTACCAACGCTGAGAGTTCCGACTTGCTATAGGGAGCGGTCAATGATTTATAAAAAATACAGTTTTTCCCATGCAGTTTCCCATTTAGCTAATGGTAAATATTTAACCCCTTCTAGAAGATGAGGTTCGAATACTTTTGCACAGTTCTTGGTATTTTCTTGCACAGACTGATGGTCTGTTTGAAGTTTCTATGAGGTTCTCACTTTGAGTTAGACCCCATGCAATGTCACCGGATATTTCTCAGCAAGTTCCCAGAATTCCTTTAATGGTACATGATCAGTTTGGATGTCTTGGTAAAGTTTAGAGGGTGTAGCTCAAATGGTCTAGAATTGTGTTTAGAATTGTATATATATATATATATATATATATATATATATATATATATATATAAAATGTATAACCATTAATGAAATAAGTATTTGATCCCTTTTTAGAATACAATTGCTAAATGTTCAGTCCGCTTCTCCCGCTATATACCGCCTGTAAATGAGTTTGCTCTCGCTCTGCATCTTGAGCTGTTGTTCTTTGCAAATTGAAAATAGAGAGAGGAGATTATTTACTGCTGGAACTTTCTTGCCGTCAGCAGGCTTTTCATTTTAGCTTCAGCTAAATGTTGAATTAATCTTCTCCTGACAATAATACACTCTCTGTCTCATTTGGTGGCTTTACTTCTCTAGCGCTGTCGACAAAAAGAATAGATTTTATCAAAGTGGTCACATGGATTAATCGTCAGCGATTGGATTACGAGGAGAGAACAAGGCCCTCAATATGAAGAGAAGCAAAAACCCCTCTGTAATAGCATTAGAGAAACCGAGTCTGCAATTAGCCGCTTGTCTCCGCAGAACCAACATGACTTTTATTGGTTAAGCAAATTCGATGGAAGTTTGTGGTTTTGACCTTTTTGGTGCATTAAGCAAGAACGCAGGGAGGAGCTCAGTAGATAAGATGAATACATAAGTAAATAGAAAGGGAACGACATAAGCAGAAGGAGAGAGTCTGGGAGAAAGTGTTATCGGAGCAGAATATCTCACAATGACTGCAAGGATGGAGCAGGAAAACTCTGTGGAGGATACGCAGATCCACAATAACTGAGTTTATCAGGATGCTCAAAACCACAGAACATAAAAAAAAACAAGATGTTCTGTCTCTGGATTCATATAGCTCCCGAAAGAACCCAGAGGTATAGTGCTCAGCATAAAAAATAAAAAAAAAAAAATCAATCAAATCACAAATTTAATCAGTAGCTCAAAGAAAAAACTTTTCACGAGGCTCCGCTTTGTCTCAGCACTTCAGAGTAAAGAGTCCCAGAAGTCTTCATCTTCTTCAGCATGGGCCCGAGCAAATTCTAGACATGCTTTTTTGTCCGGGAGCTTTGGAAGAAGCTTCTTTCATGGTCAGCACCCATGCATGTCATTCCTCTGCAGTGTGTGCCGTATGGAGTCATGGGGAACGCTCGCTCCATTTTGCCTTTCTACTGCTTGGCTAAGTGCAGTGAACATTTGCGGTGATTTTCTTCAACCTTCTCATCAGAAGACGCTCCTGTCGAGATATTAACTTCCGTAGACGACCTGGACGTCTCTGTAAGAGGGTCGCACTTCCATCTTTCATAAATATTTGGATCACTTTTGCTACACTATATTGATTGATAAAAAAGCTTTGCTCATCTTCTTGTAGCCCTCACCTTTTGTGTAAAATCATTTCCTTTCTTAGATTTTGTGACATTTTTCTTCCATGGGGAGCCATGGCTGACACAATGAAACGGGAGAGGAAATGTAATGAGGTTTTAAACATAGATCAATGGGTCTGTGATGTCACCCACAGGCCTCTGAATAAGGGATTGGAGGCTCAAACTGGTTGTAGCCAGCCATGGAAGTAAAAAAAAATGGAAATCTATTCATTTCTGGTTTAGCTTCTGTCACTCTCTTCTCTGAATGGTTTCATCTAAACTCTTGAGTGTCTCTTACCAAATCAAACTTAAAGCAAACTTGACAAATTTGCCTCCAGCTAAAGACCAATGTGAACCTTCAGTAAGATGATGTAGCTCTGGAGCTAAAACCAGTACATTGTTCAAGTTTAGTGGCTGCATTGACTGGGGTGTGATTAGTTTTGTAATGAGCCGTGCCGGTGAGGCTAAGCTCTCAGGCGCTTCATGTATTCTTGCCTTTCATGCTAGAAAACTTCATCTTCAGTGTGTCGTGGTTTAAAAGGATACAGTCCAGGATCAAAGTTCTGGATCTGCATCATCTATCTCAGAGGCCTCCACAGATGCAAAGTTGCTCCAGTTTGACATATTGACGGAAATTATGTTTTTTAAGTCACTACGTGATATTTTAGAAGCTGAAGATGCCATGTAATGACAAAAATTGGGTTTCAGGATTCATGGTTTCAGTTATTTGTGGGGTTTTCATTGTCAAATGTCAAAATGGAGGATGCAGGGCAGGGCTATGCATTGCTGCACGTAAAAACCCCTGCATTGGTTTTTATGTGGTAAAGAAGCTATAGATATGGAATTCCCCTGTTCTGATTGGCTGCCAAGCTCACAGGTTCACTGCGGACTTACAGAAACAGGAAGGATACCCCTTACTGAATACAGGGTTTCTCCGTGTTACATTGGAATGAGAATATAGTTCCTGGACACATTGGTATCGAAGTATTGAAGATTAATATCAAGATATAACACACAGCAAAAAATATATTTACAAACCTGAATTAAGATACAAACGTTTATGTGAAACAACTTATTAACTCGAAGAATGAGCCTATTTTCAAAAACTTTTTTACATCAAATAAATAGTTTGCAAATTAAAATTTTAAAGTTTGAGACAAGTTGCAAGAAACTTTATTAAAGAAACAAAAAACTTGTTGAATATATTTTCCCCTCAATAACCACCTCTTCTGTCAGTTAAGTTTGAGTTTTTCCCCCTTCTTTGTCTGAAGCGGTCCCCGTCTCTGTGTCCATCTCAGTTCCAGCAGCCTATCATTTCCCTTCCATCATTCATTATTTTCTCCTTCAAGCTTAGACAAAGTGAAGCAGAAGAAAGCCTCTAATCTCCTTTCAGGCACTTAATTCCTGCTGTCTCCTGCTCATGTAGTCTGTCTGTCTTTCAGACTAATTGGCATTGTTCCCCCATTTCTTTTTTGTCTTTCAGTCTGTCTTCATTATAAGCAAATCATTAAAGTCTTTTAATTTCTTGTACCAGGTCAAAGGTACACTGCTTCATTTGTCTGAATGAAATTCTAGACTATACATGTGTGGGTTTAGAGGGAAAAACAAGAATCTCTGAGTCCCTTCAATCATTCGTCTCACAATTATTACATGAGAACAAAAATCTTAAAAAATACAACATAAAATATGACGAATATTAACTCAATATTTTGAGCTTCCTTTTTTTGCAGAAATAAAATCCTCTAAACGCTTTCTGTAGCTTCCAATAAGAGTCTGGATTCTGGCAGAAGGTGTTTTGGAACATTCTTCTTTACAAAACACTTGTTCCTCTGCATGAATGCTGCGGTAGATTTGGAGACCTTTAGCTTGTCAGTGATTCCTGAACATTGTTCTCCAGAATCTGTTGATATTGAGTGGAATTCATACGGCCCTTAACTTCAACAAGATTCCAAATCCCTGCAAAGTGCTCTGAATAGTTGAACGATGCCAGCCATGCCATCTGCAGCAAGATGATGCTTTAGGTCTTTGGAGCTGGTCTGTGGGTTGTCCGTGACTGTTCTCACCATCCTGTGCCTCTGATTATCTGAGATTTTTCTCAAAACTGTGCTTCCCGTCTTTCAATTCCTCACAATGTTCCTCACGGTTGAAACCAGGAGCTTAAATTTCTGAGAGCTTTCTGTTTCCTTCCCCTTCTCAGAGTTCTTTTGAGACTCCAATGGTGCCGCTCTTTAGGTGAAACACTTAATCATTGTCACTTCTCAAATATCACTGTGTACTGAAATTATTTTACAGGGGTGCCCACACTTTTGCATAGCACTGTTCTTAGTGAAATGCGCTCATGGTTTTGCATTGAGCCAAATCCAAACACATCATTGTTTACTCCCAAATATGCCCAGATGAACTATTTACAGTAAAATTTTCCTTTTTTTTGCAAAATGTTTGCATCTAAGGCTTTAGTTTGATATTTAGACAAACTACAATTGCTGTAAAACTGGAGTCGGAGACATGGTTGTGTAGGTTTTAGAGCTAACTGTACTCGAATACAGACAAACACACTAAGACTTTAATTATTGATTTATTAAAGCTGAAGCTAAACTTCACAGGAACTCCAGAAATTGCCTCCTGTGGCTGTAGAATATTTTAGTTGATGTTTATATAAATATCCTCCATCCTCAGAAATGATCTAGTGTCTTCTGTGTAACCAGAAACAACGAAACTCTTCAAAACACTCCAACCTGAATTATTTTAGCTATCGCTATGTTGTCTCCTTCTTAAACGTACATTATAATAAAATAACATTTACTCACCGGCCACTTTATAAGGTACACCTCGCTAGCACCGGGTTAGATCCCCTTTTTCTTCACAACTACCACTACCACTACTAGTCACTACCACGTTCAAAGTCACTTAAATCACCTTTTTCCCCACTCTGAGGCTCGGTTTGAACTGCAGCAGATCGTCTTCACTGTGTCTAAATGCATCAAGCTGCTGCCATGTGATTGGCTGATTAGAAATTTGTGTTAATGAGCAGTGGGACAGGTGTACCTAATAAAGTGGCCGGGTGAGAGTATATTTCCATATCCCTCCAAACATGCTTCTTTGTCTTGTTCAAGTGCTAAAAAGATGAAAAGAACACTAGGAATCACACAGATTTTTAAATGTATGTCCTGGAGAGGACTTTATTGTTATAATGAGCATATCTTAATATGCTAATATTTGTCACTCACGGCCAAAATCACATGTTTGTAGTTGAACACATCACTCTGCGAGAATCACCCAGAAACGCCAGAACTGCTCCGTTTACATTCAAATGATTAGTTCACCCCCAGTTACATTGAATAATAATAATAATACATCTCTGAATACATCTTTACTAACATCGCACAACATGAGAGAACAGTGGACACATTGCTTAAAATGTTTTACATTCACATTTTATAAAGAATTTGATACATACAATATTAGATATCTAACAGAAGAATAGATTTCTATCTCTTTATAGCTCGTAATCTATACATGTTGCTTGCTTCCAACCAGTGATTCTGTTTTCCAGAGATTATTGTGTGTTTTTCAAAAGATCATACACAAATAAATAATGCACAGACAAACATAGACTTCTTCGACTTCTCAGGATAAAGACGCTCCCATACAGCACCAGTCTTGACTGGATTGAAAAGATGATCCGTTATCTATATTCACTCTCTTAAGTAATAACTGTACCACCAGAGCTGCGTAGATCTTCAGTGGAGTTTGTTACAGGAAGCGTAAACGCCTAAATACCAAAATAATCAACTTTAAATTAGTTGTCAGACCATGTTAGAATGAAAAGACAACCAACCGAATATTTTAAAAGGTGTTTGGTAAGAATGCGTAAAATAGAAAAGCAGCCTGTTCCTGGAACGGCACGGCTCTGTTCAGGTTCTATTGTTTCATTAAAGCTCAAAGTGAAATTGGTGGAGTTTCCATGAAATAGAGCCAACAAAAACAGAACTAGATAAAACTTAAAAAAAAAAAAAAAATTAAATAAACGGTTACACTTCTAGGAGTTTTTAATATCTCATCATGATTTATTTATATTATCTGCAAACACACTGTGCACCACAAATGAAAACATAGAACAAAAAAAAACCAGCTGCTCCAAAACTAACAGTCTACACCTTTATAGCTTGTTTTTGTAACCCTGACAGTACCCCCCCCCCCTCCAAATATATATATAGCACTGTTGACTTCATTATTGCAACAATGTTTTGTTCTTATATCTTATAATATTAATAAATAATCCCTTTATAGACTGGTTGAGACTACACGTGAGGCCTCTCAAATCAAGCTCTGGATACAGGTTTGCTTTGAAGGCTGCGATGATTCTCTGTTCGCTCTCTACGGGTCTTAATAGCAGGTTTATGGCTAGATAAGGCACTGAGACTGTGCTGCATGTCTGCTTTGTGAGGTGTGTCAAAAGGAGAAAAGATGTGCTTAAGATGATGTGTGGTAGGCTCTTGATTTAAGCCAGCTGTTGTAAACCGGAGCCTTCATGGGAAACTCGCAGCTGTAATCGTACGGACGGACGGAGCAATGACTCAAAAAGTGTCTAGAGAGCTTGGAAAAGATTCCTAGAATATCAAGGGACTTTCCGTTTCTTAACACTTTATACGCTCAATACAAACACATTCAGTTTCTCAGTCAAACAGCATCATTTCATTTCAGTTTACTTTTCCATTTCTATTGACACACAGTGATCTACGCATACAAAGTAAAAAAAAAGGCAAACTGTCTAAAATATCCATTTTCCCCCGAATTAAGTTTAAGAAGTCTTCTTTTTAAAAAAAAGTAAAAACATCAAAAGTGCAGGAAACTCATTTCCCACACATATATTCTATTGGTCTTTCAAGATAAAAAAAGAAGGTTATTTTAACCATAAAACATCAAAGTCAACCACCGAACAGAAATGGAGCAGACTGGACGATACATTGAGTGGTTGGGAAATACACCCCACCCCGCAGCTTCATTCAGTCGTCTTCTCAGCGAGACTCACGTGGTCCAAGATGCTAAAACCTCTCTCACACACTGTTTCTTCTCCAGCATTCAGCTTTGGATTGAGGGGATCTCCGTCTAATCAGATGGATAACCAATGACTGACCTGCGAATACAAAGAAATTGTCTATTTTCACGTATAGGATCTTTTTTGTCAGGGTAGTAACTGTATTTGGGCTGGGTCTTACCTTGAATTGTCTGACATTGCCTTCGGTCACCAAGTGATACTCATTTTCCGGAGTAATGCAGTATGCCATTCTCTGCAGCGAAGGACATTGAAATCACAAGGTGTAAAACAGCTTTCATTAAAACGGCAATTAGATTCTGAAAGTGCCGTTTAAAACATTTTTTTTTTTTAAATGTGCCCTTTGTGACGGGGAATGATATAACTTTTATCTCAACAATCAATGATGTTCCTGAGCTGGCTGCTAGTGAGAAAGAGTCCGATGTTCCTAGCATTTACTGAGGCTGATATAGATCTGCTGATTTGGTTGCTAGGGTAAAATGTTTAGCTATTTGACAATTAAATTATTGTCATTGACGTAATATCATGTTATTTTACTCGTTATGTCAATATGAGTGTAAACCTCAATCATTTTCTAAAGATGAGGCAGAGATTGGTTGTTATGGTAAAAAGCATGGTTGCTATGTAGCCAGCTACAATATAATGTTCACCTTCATGTATATCATTTTTCAAAGCTGAGATAAGAATATGCTAATTTGGTTGCTATGGTAAATGGTCTGGTTGCTATGTGGGATTCATATCATTTACTTATCATTTCTTTCATTTATCAAAGCAGCCACGGACTTCAGACATTTTGGTTGCTAAGGAGCTTTCAGGAAATTTTAAGTTGTTATGATTAACATAAACCAACCTCAATTCCTTTTTAATTTTTTTCCTTGATTTTCTGTTGTCCTTTCCCATTTGCTTTGAATGGCTGTTATAAGTCTATGGTAAGCCTTCAAGTCCTTCTAGAGTCTAGGGTTCACATACTTTTGCTCAGTGTTTGGTATGCTCTTTCACAGACTGGTCTGTTCGACGTTTCTTTGAAATTCTACAGTTTTCCAAAGTTTGACCCCTTGTTAAGTCAATGGAAAATTTTCCAGCATTCTCAGCGATTCCTTTAGTGGTTCCAGTCTGAATGGATGTAGCAACTCAAGTCTTAATAAACATTTTTTTTTTTTTTTACCGGGACACAGATGGCATTCTGTCATTTTTCTCTCAGGTTAAGAGGTGCTTATAAAAAAAGAGTGTGTAGATTACAAAGGGGCAGATGTCAGTAAAAGACACATGCCCTCGACACACTACAAAAATGCAAGCCTATGCAATTCCGGTTCCTGCCCAGGCAAAAATTAGCTGAAGTGAACTTTAACCCGAGAATCTGAATCACGAGACCTGATGTGAGCCACCAGATTGGAGGGTAGAAAGCTTGAACATTTTGACAACGCTCTGTAAAAGAAGATGCCATTTTCACCATAACGTAGATAAATAAAGTGCCCTGACGAGTTTTCTTTTCAAATACACATTTCTAAAATGACTGCCTAGTGGGTGGGCTCACAACAGACCTTCGAATGCAGCACGATTTGCGTTTCGGAATGTGTGCAGGGCGTCAAGGCTTTGAGAAATGATTCATGTACCGATGAAAACAACCCTGTGACCACACAAAGCTTTCGGTCCCACAAAGATTTATTGAGGAAGGACAACCAAGGGATCTGATGGAAGTTCAGTGGCCTAGCATTCTTACTGGCAAGCACAAACACAAAGGGATCATAATGGCAAATATAAATTTGACCTAGCACTGGGTTGAACAGCAGACCGTATTTAATTTTGAGATGAGCCTTGACAAGGCCAAGAGCCGTCTTGTCTGAAGCATGGGTGGTTGAGTTGAGTCCACCCCAGTCTGGAATTCCACAGAGGAGATTTGTTCTAATATTACAATCAATAATTTACGAGAAGTGACAAGGCAAGGGGAGTTTAGATAAAGGCCAAAATGGTTAAAGAACAATGATCTTTAAGGTTTATTGAGTCAATCTTCATTTACGTAAAGCGCCTAAGACGGGACAGGGTGTTGAACGGTTGCCACTTGCAAAGTGGATAAACAGATTTCATCTGTATGAAGTGTCTGGTTGAAAAACCTCTTCACTGTGTCCACCATGGACCTCTGAACTCTATTCTAGCGCTAATCTTCTAACCTTTTGTTTCTAGCAAATTATCTGCAATATTCTAGCCTTTGGTTTGCACACATGATCGCTGGCTGCGTTATGGTGTTGGTAATACTTTTTCCTCATAAGTTTACACATCCTGGCTATATTTTTCGAGGAAATATGAATTATGATAACACAAAAGCATTTTTCCACTCTTAGTTAGTGTTTGGGTGAAGCCATTTGTAGTCAAACAACTGTGTTTCCTCTTTTAAAATCACACCCCAGCTCTTTCTATTGTGTATTCCCACTTTAACAGCCTTAATAGGTGATATTGAGATCAGGAGACTGAGATCTGCTCCAGAACCTTCTCTTTTTGTTCTGGTGGAACCGATGACGAGGGACTTGTGTTTGGATCGCCGTGGTGTTGGAATGTTCAGTAACGTCCAGTGAGCAGCTTCTCGCTGATGAAGCACATTTTCCTTCAGGATTCTTTGAGAACATGCTGCATTCATCTTCCATCGATTCTGATCAAGTTTCCTGTGCCTCTGGAGCTCACATATGCCCAGATCATCAGTTACCTGTGTTGTGAGCGGCTACTCTGTGGCATTTGTGCATTTTTCTTCAAGCGCCCTTTTTCACTTTTTCTTTAAAGCTTGAACGCTGCTGATCGGCATTCCCAGTTCCTTGGAGATCTTTTATACCTCTTTCCTGTTTTGTACAGTTCAACTCCCTTTTCCCGTAGATACTTTGATGGCTCTTTTGCTTTCCCCATCGCTCAGAATTCAGAAATGTCAGCGCAGATGACATTTGAAAGAGGATGAAAGAGGTGAGGGTCTTTCAGCAGCCACTCTTTACCAGACACCCAAACCCTTTTGAGCACATTATTGGGCCAAAAGTATGTACCGGGTCATTTGCAAAGTTTCTTTTGTCATTATTTGACAATAAAAAAAATACACAGTTGACAATAAAAGGGTTCACCTAATCACTAACAAAAAAAGTCAGTCGTGTAGGCATTTGAGTTCTGCAAACCTCTTTGAAGCTGCTTGGGACAGTGAAGAACTTGTAGATGGCGTAAAATGGAACACACAACATGGACGACAAAGCTATGCACCAGCCAACCATCGTTGCCCATTTAGGGAAAACATATTGGTCATATCTCAATTCTTCTGTGGTAAAAATGCTGGCGATCACCACAAGCTGCAGAACAGTACGAAAACAATACGAGGAGTCCATTACTCTCTTCTGTTTTAGTGCAGGACATAAGGCATGTTTCAATTAAGTGAAAACGAACTGTAATCAAAAAGGTCAAACATCACGTTTAACACTCACCAGTAAAAATGTTGGGCTGACAAACTTCCAGCAGAGCCTCCAATAGATCCCTGGTTTAAAGCCCATCATGCGTTCAATGTCCTCACTAAATTTGTCGACACCTGCGGGGCAAAAACACCAAGTTAAAAGCATCTGGACATCATTTAAAGACGCAGACTATAAACCGTTCTTTGATTTGTAGCTCCTCGTACGCCCTCGTACAGATCTGAACACTCTGTACTCTGAGATTAGACAGAAAGGTGCTTTTTATAAAAGAGATAAGAGAGGTGTTGGATGCGAGAGAGCATCAAGGAATGCAGGACTCACAAATGGCTTCTTCATGAAGATGCTCTCTCAAATGTTTTAACTACTATGATCTAGTTTTAACAACTGAAAAGTAGCAGCGTGCGTAGCAGGATCATGTGACCACAAACATCTGCTCACCGTAGAACCAGGATACTCCAATGGCCTCAAAGAGTACCCCGAAAAGAATGGCAGTCCCTGCAGCGTACTTGTCCAACAAGGTCAGCACATAGATCCCTCCCTGTTACGAATGAGAAACAAGTAAATTTAAGGTTCTTTTGAGAAAGGAAAGACTTTATGTTTAAGTTTCTTATGGTGGGGACAAAAACGTTCACGACAAATCAAAACAGCATCATTTTTGGATTTAGAGTGCTGTCAAAGAAACATCCCGAAGAGCACCTGGCAGCCGAAATAAATATTTAATGGAGTGCTGTAAAGAGAAAAAAAAAACAATTAATAACCTAAAGCAGATAAAACTGTCTTACGTTTGTGACGCATAGCAGAGCCATTAAGAACGTTCCGATGACGGTGGCAAACGTAAATAATTTTCTGTTTCTCTTCAGGATCTTGAAGTCATCAGAGAGCCCCGTGAGAACTGCTTCCATGCCACCCATCTACACAGGACCAGACATGATAAAAGCAACACACAACGACAGTGAGGAACGTATTGAGGAGCAAAAACCCTTTATTTTCAGGCTGCTAATCACCAGGCTATCATCAGTGGGCTGCACACAAAAAATACAGAATTATGGTGCCTTTCTTCGGCAAAAATAAATAAGTAAAAATTGAGCGAAAGTGCCAAGAAATCCAAACCGGTCTGACCCGGGTTGCTTTATCTTTTTAGAATGGTACCACAAAAAGGAATTCTGGGAAATTTACCAATAACTTATAGTAGCCATTGCACAAAAAATGGGAACAAAAATGGCTTCAAGAAAGAAAATGTTATAAAGAATTTTTTTTATGTTAACCTTAGTAACACCTTATTTTTGTGACCTAACTAACAGTTCCTTACCAACCAGACTGTTTAACAAAGCAACCCAAATTTCTGAAATTTATCTTAGCTTAGGTAAATGATAGACACGGGGTTGGTTTATGTTACTCACAGTGACATTGGGAACATTACGTTACATAACTAGCAACCACACAGTTTATCATAGCTGAGCTTTAGAAATTATAGACATCGGTGTTGGTTTACATTACTCATGTTGCCATGGAAAGCATTATATTATATCACTGACCTCTCCATAGCAGCCAGGCAGTTTACCATAGCAACCAATTTGAGCTATCTCTATCTCAGCTTTAGAAAACCACAGATAAATGGGAGTTGGTTTATTTTACTCATATTCAACCTTTTATGAGTTTTAAATGGCACTTTTACAAACAAACTTTAGCCATCTAGTTGCAATCTTTTATATTTGAAAAATCCACATTTTCTGTTGAATATCATTCTCTTGTGTGAGCCCCTCACGTAATGAACTACTGGAAAAGAAGTCAGAAAATTAGGAAAAACAAGTCTCACACAGATTTAGCGGATTCTGTGCTTGTCTACAGGGGTCACTGGATAAGTCACATGTGGGTCTTATAGTTTCACTGTAAACATGTTTACAAAAAACACAGTTATTCAAACAG
Organism: Danionella cerebrum; assembly: GCA_007224835.1. Taxonomy (NCBI): domain Eukaryota; kingdom Metazoa; phylum Chordata; class Actinopteri; order Cypriniformes; family Danionidae; genus Danionella; species Danionella cerebrum. The sequence goes on along the minus strand of SRMA01027279.1, from coordinate 234,516 downwards.
GGAATGAGGGACCAATACTGTGCTGAAAATGAAAAGGTACAATATTGTGTTTTTAACTTTATGTTGCCAACACAATATTGTGTTTTTATTGTGTAGCCAACACAAATTAAGCCTCAATTAAATTGCAGACATCCGATTGAACCAATAGTTAAACAAGAACATTTGAGTGTATTTGAACTCATTAAACAGAAGATCATAACTGAGAATCGGGGGAATAATAATAGTAATAATAAATATAACTGCAAGCAGTAATGTGGGGCCAAGCATCCAGTAGGCAAAACGTGAGCAGAAGTACAATCAAATTGAAAATCAAAGACATATGATATTGACTCAAGGCATGGTGAAATAAAACTAATCGAATTGAGTGCTATTTAAAATGAAAACTCCAAAATCGCTGATACCATTTTTATGAATTTTGGACAAATGGTTTGGGAAATACTGGCTGAAACGCCAGTTTTTTTTATATCTCCAGACCACTAGGGGGCAGAGCGATGAAACACTACCCACAGCCTCAGAACATAGGTGTTACAACATAGACAAAGTTTGGTGTACATAGGCTAAAGCACAGGTGTCGGGATCCATTCCTGGAGGGCCGGAGCCCTGCAGAGTTTATTTCCAACCCTGCTCCGAGAGACCCACACCGGAAGCTTTCAAACAGCCTGAAGGAGCTAACGAGCTGCATCAGGTGTGTTTAGTTGAGGTTGGAGCTAATCTGTGCAGGGCTGTAGCCTTCCATGGAACTGAGTTCGACACCCCTGGGCTAAAGTGTTGGGAAGTTTTGCCAACCATTTTGGCAAGTTTTGTGTAAGGACAATCCAAGAAATAACTTTTGTTCGGCATAGTCAGTAGATGATATAAACCGACTTTTGTGAAGTTTTGACAAATGGCCTAGGAGGAGTTAGCAAAAGAAGGCTTTACATAAAATTCAAAATTTTCATGGTGGAAAACAACGTCATACTGTCAGGTCGATTTTTGTTTATACGACTTACATTTCAAAAGTTATTAGCATAAACGTAGCTGTAAATTTGGCCTATTATTGGTGCTAGACGGTTTGGTTTGGAGACTTCAAATTTGGTCAGCCTATAGGTCAGAGGCTTGACAGATAATGGGCCAAATTTCGTAACTTTCTCGCAAGTGGTTCACAGGGCAGTCATTGACTGCAGCAGACGAAGAAGAAGAAGAAGAAGAAGAAGAAGAAGAAGAAGAAGAAGAAGAAGAAGAAGAAGAAACGGAACAAACACAATAGGTTCCTTCTCAGCTTTGCTACTTGGCCACTAATAATAATAATAAAAACAAGACAGGAGTGACTCACAGAGCTGTCTATTCCAAGGGTCAGGAGCATTATGAAAAAGACTATGGCAAAGAATGTAGATCCAGGTAAAGTTGAAATAGCTTCAGGGTAGATGATAAACACCAGTCCAGCTCCTGCAAAATCACAATAAAAATCACTGCATGGCTTCGAGAAAAGTCTGTCACACTGAGAAACACTGACAAAGTAATCCATAAAACAGAAAATGACATCACAAACCCTCAGTAGCCACATCCTTGATGCTGACTTTATGCTGGTGAGCCATATAGCCCAGGACTGAGAAGATGGCAAACCCAGAGAAGAAGCTGGTTACACAGTTGATTGTGCTGGTTATGATAGCATCCCTGCAGCAAAGCACAGAGATTTACAGTATGGGAGTCAAAACTCCAGAGCACCTGAACTAAGAGCACTTTAAAAGCCAAATCGAACCAAAGTAAAACTGTGGCTTCACTAAGGTCTCTTTAAGATGGTTCCTGGATAGAGCACAAATTGAAACCTAAAACTCTTTCCAGGTTCCCACAAAGGCTGCCAGTTTCAGTGGGAGGCTTGTTCTAGAAAGAAGATTATAACACAACAAATCATGCCGGAGATGAATCATTCCAAAGCTTGTGACCCAGGGTGGAATCATTTAGTGTAGAATGTGAAGAAAGGCGTAAATCTGAGGAGCTCTCTGCTTGAAATATATGATTATAGAGGCCAATACACTGCCGAGGGAGTAAAGCATTCGACAACTGCACTTATCCATTCAAATATTAATAAAAGGATCAAACACATTTGGTATTTCCCACTCATAGTCAACTTCCTGAGTGACCTTGATCAAAAGTTTACACAATCTCTCTTTTAACATCAATGAAGCCTGAAGCCTCTTGAGGTAGTTGTGGATGAGCTCTTGTAAACTCTTGCATGAACGGCACGTTAGAGTTCTCCTCAGAGTGCTTCAGTGATATTGAGATCAGGAGACTGAGATCCGCTCCAGAACCTTCTCTTTGTTCTGGTGGAACCGATGACGAGGGGAACTTTTGGATCGTTGTGGTGTTAGAATGTTCTGTAACGTCCAGTGAGCAGCTTCTGGCTGATGAAGCACATTTTCCTCCAGGATCCTTTGAGAACATGCTGCATTCATCTTCCATCGATTCTGACCAAGTTTCCTGTGCCTTTGGAGCTCACACATCCCCAGAACATCAGTGACCCGCCTCTGTGCTTCACAGTGGGGATGGTGCTCCGTTCATCGTGGGCCTTGGTGACTCTTCTCGAAATGAAGAGTTTATGGTTGAGGCCAAAAAGTTTCATTTTAGCCTCGTCGCTCCAAATAACTTGGTTCAAGAAGTTTGGAGCTCGTCTCTGAGCTGTTTGGCGTGTTGTAAGTGGTTACTATGTGGCATCTATGCAGTAACAGCTTTCTTCTGGAAACTCGACCATGCAGCCCATTTTTCTTCAAGCGTCGCCTTATTGTGCACCTTGAAACAGCCACGCTACATTTTTTCAGAGAGCCCCGTATTTTAGCTAAAAATATTTGGGTTTTTCTTTGCATCTCTCACAAACTTACTGGCAGTTGTGGCAGAAATGTTTGTTGGTTTCACCAGAATCCCTCACTTTCCACTTCATCAGAGTTTGAACGCTGCTGATCGGCATTCCCAGATCCTTGGAGATCTTTTTTTTTGCCTCTTTCCTGTTTTGTACAGTTCTTTTCCCCTTTTCCTTCGATGCTTCGATGGCTCTTTTGCTTTCCCCATCGCTCAGAATTCAGAAATGACATATGTGTAAACTTATGAGCACAACTGTTTCAGTGCATCTCCTTAACAGACTTTTAGTATTCAAGAGATCCCACATCACTTCTGCCGCATCGGTTCAAATGCTTTCGAATTTGGGGACTTTTGTGAGAATTCTTTTTGTTAATATCACAATTCATCAGCTGTAATTGATCTTGTACAGTAATATGTCTTAAGTGTTACATCTTGGACATTGTGTGACCGGATTATTCATCCACGTTTTTCCAACAAGACCCCAAGGTGACTGCCATCTGCTGGCCCCATGACTCTAAATAACTTTACTATCTGCTCTCACCGTTCTGCGTTAACCTGAGATTTGCACTGGACTGGAAAGGAGCTTACAGACATTGAGAGGGAGGAAGATGTTCTTGTGGCAATAAATCATTCAGTGGATTAATTATACAGCATTTATAACTGATGAACACCATGAAACGTACCTGTAGCAGTTATTGTTAAATTTGTTGTAGCTAGAAAACGCTATGAGAACTCCGAACCCAGCTCCTAAGGAAAAGAAAATCTGAGTAGCAGCATCAATCCATACCTGCAAATTAAAGAGATTGTGTTCAACTTGTGCACACCGAGTTATCTCTCAGAATAAGGTCACCAGATAAGTTCTATTAGCATGGACTGCCTTACATGAGGGTTATTGAGCTTCATTATGTCAACGTGCAGATATGCCCTGATTCCATTCATTGCACCAGGGAGAGTGATGCCTCGAATCAGCAACACCAACAACACTAAGTAGGGCATAGTGGCTGTAATATACACCACCTGGACACATACGCCACACATAGAACTGTTTGACTCTTAGCCACATGCAGAAAATTACATGAAAGAAAGGTTTCTTAAAATAGATCCAGACCTTTCCAGAAGATTTGACTCCTTTCCACAGGCTAAAAAAAAGAATGAAGGCAACCACAACAAGGCAGAGGGTGAGTTCCCACTGAGGAAGACCCAGGTCTTCAATCCCTTTACTTTCATGAATATGCAGAACCCCACGCCTGGAGGACAAGAAACAGTGAGAGAGATTAATCCCTGGCTCAATTCACTATGCTCTTTACACTTTCTAGTCCCATTCTGCAAAGACAATTTGTTTTAACCTTGTCCTGTCCTGCTTAAAAGCCACCACATAGGGGAGTAAGTGCTTCATTTGAGTTGGACAGTTTTTTTTATCTCCAGGGGAGTGAACCCCTGGTGTGGTGTCTCCTCCTCTGGATGGAAACAGTGAATTTATGTAGTTATTTATTATTTATTTTTCCCATGGACCAGTTTGCATTTGTTACATCAGGACAGGAGGGTGTTAAAAGGAGGTAGTGGATGAGAGATGTAGGTGAGGGATGAAAGATTCAGGAGTGGGAAGAATACCTACCTGAACATACCATATAACTTTGTTACTTTTTTAGCATTTTCTAGTATGATCACCTTAAAATTGCTAGGAATACAAAATTGTAAAACAGATCTCTGGCTATGGTGCTCAGCATAAATCAGTACACCCCACTACATTTGTTAGATTTGCACTCATGAAAAAAGCGACCATTTCATGCTGCCAGCAATGGTTCACCCCCTGGAAGAAGAATGTCACAAAAATGATGAGGGCTACAAGAAGATTGGCAAAGCTTTACATATCAGTCAAAATATCGTAACAAAAGTGATCCAAAGGAGTGCAGGAGAGCTGCTGGTGTTGGGGAGCTGCATTTCATCGATGGCATCATGGGCTCAACAATGTTCTGCTCTACACCGAAGGAGGAGATGCTCCATCACTCCATGCACTTTTCCAACATGACAATGATCCGAAACTAAAACTACTGCTGCATTTCTGAAGAAGAACAAGGTGAAGGTGGTTGAAGGCTAAGTGTCTCCTGATCTGATCCCAATCGAACATCTGCTGGGAATTCTGAAGCATGATTTTGTGATTATTCATTCATTCATCATCTTTCCCACCTGTTCTTACTGCTGGGACCCCCTGGACAGGTCATTAGTCCGTCACAGGGCAACACACATTCACAAGGGGAATTTAGATTATTTAATTAACTTGATGCATGTTTCAGGATTGTGGGGGAAACCCGAGTATCCAGAGGAAAGCCACGCAAGCACTGGGAAACTGGCGAGACTCGAACTGGCAACCTTCACAGTGCTGCACACTGTGCCACTACACGAGAATGGCACCAAAAATGGCAAGACTGGGGGCTCAGCCTGAGAGCAAGAACAACTTTATTTTTTCCCTTCATTGCTATAGAAGTCCATGTAACAAAACATTAAGAAGATGAAAAACTTGAACAATGTACTTTTTTTCAACAGGAAGAGCTGAAAGGTTTGCACTCAAGTGGTTCTTTTATTAAATTAAATAACATTCCATCACAAAAAACACTGTGTGCCAAGTAATACGAGTGCCCTTCTGGGAACAAAAGATTCTTGAGTGTTTTCTTCCAAGTTTAATAAATGATCAATTTCACATTTTGTTTTCATTCAAACAAACAAAAAAAGTAAAATAAAAATAGCAGAGTTTTTAAAAGGCCTACAATTGTGGGATTATGTGGGAGTCTTCATGCTGCTTGATGTCACTGCTCTTATGAAACTTGGAAAAGAGGTTTCAAGACGGATTGCGGAACAAACAGTTCTTCTGAGACAGGTGTGCGCATCTGGTCTCTTTTCTTCTTCCTGTCAGTGATGGATTTCATTCTAAAGTGATGTATGAATATCCCGGGAGCCAGAATCGAATGGCGCAATCAATCCTGCCTTACAGACTTTGATTTTGCGGATGTTGGAATGTTGGCGGCCAAAAACCCTGGTCTTCTACGTATGACCACCAGCCCAGAAAAAGAAGCAGCAAAAGTAGGCCTACACATCAGCGCTGAGATGAACAATTTGAGAGTCACCCAGAAGATCGAAGTCTACATTGCCGCCAGAAGATCGAAGAGGTGAAATCATTTACGGATTTCAGGAGTATCATGACTGGGGACAGCAGCAGCGGCAAGACGCCATCACTGTTTTCAATCCTCGAAATTGATCAAGATTCATCTATTCCCCACCGTTGTGGTGACTTTGAAGCACACAGAGAGATTTCCACATAGCTGGTAAGAAGTCAGACCTGTTCCCAGTGCATGCTGATCTCCTGCAGGGGTGCACTTTGTAACCAGTTCTGTTCATAATATTATTCCCAGGTGAGGGAGGGGGCCAGAGGGTGTCCGGTTTGGGGACCTCATGATTTCATCTATGCTTTGAGCAGATGATGTGGTAATGCTGGGTTCAGCAGCAGACCTCCAGTGTGCACTCGGGCTTTACGGATCAGTCTATGTTCCTTCCCTTAACTATGACCATGAGCTCTGGTTCACGACTGAAAGAATGAGATCCCAGGATACAGATGGCTGAAAAGAGTTTCCTGCACAGTGCGCTCCAATAGGTACTGGGTGAGGAGCTCAGAGTAAAGCCGCTGCTACTTCACATCGAGAGAATCCAACTTAATTACTACTTAGAGAAGGACGTTTATATAAAATCCTAGACCTGATCTTCTGATGGGTGGACACTGAAAAAAATCGCAGCAGACGAAACCAGCAATCGCTTATTGTCTGATGTGCAGAAATGATGCACTCAAGTCAACACATATTTCCCTTAACTGAGGAACCTTTGATGAATGTGAAGAGTTTAAGAACTGGGTCTGTATAAATCTTATTTTAACGACCCGTACGTTCATGTGCTTTGGAGCTTGCAGTTTTCCTCCTGTAGAATTTAAAGATCCAAAAAAAATCTAAATAGAAGAAACAGAAAGTTTCCATTTCAGATCTTTACTCCTCACTACATGGAGACAAAGAAACAGAACCATGAATCCAAAAGCTGTGTCTTATACGCAAGGCAAAACACGTTATAAAAACACATGGCGCTCTGTATATCGTCAAATAGATTTAGCACATTGTAGCTTATATTTGAAACTCCCTTAGCTCCTCAAGAAGAATGATCTATGTTTATTACAGTTTTACTGCTACATAAGAAGAGGTGAGAGCAAGACTTTCTCCATCATCCAATGATTACCAATCTCAGTAAAATGTGATTCCTGCGCAGAACCTCCCCCTGAGCTTCAAAGAGCAGCACAGACCATTGTTCGTATATTATAAACAAAAGCTTCCAGCACTAGTGAAAATAATTCTTTAGCCTACAACGATGCCTTGCGATGAACACGTCTGTTAATACTGAATATAGCCTAAACCAAGCAGATCAACCATTCCCCTCTCTCTGGAGAGAATGAAGATGCTCAGGTACGTATATATTGGGTATATCACAGTACCACATCCAGAAGAGTTTGATCAGTGGAACAAAGCCTGGTCTATAGGAACATGGATGAAACAGAACAGTGGGTCTAGGATTGGGAGAAAGGGTCCCCCTGATCCACTCATTTTAGTCGTTTGAAGTGTCCTACTCTTTGAGTAACGAGGGTCAGAAACATCAAACAGAGACCAGTGAATCCACACCTACTCTGTAAAGCCTAATAACCAATTAACTCCTCTATATAGTGGGGGTGTGGTCCTTATATGGAACTCACTCAATACAAGGCAGGAGCGATCCTTGCTTTAATGTTGTTGACTCCATATTCTGTCCCCAGAATCCGAATATCACAGGAGAAATTGAGACTCATCAGACCAGGCAACATTTCTCCAATCATCTACGGTCCAATTTCCCACTCTTCACTGCAGGAGGGGCACCCGGCGTGGTCTTCTGCTGTCGCCCATCCGCCTCAAGGCTAGATGTGTTGTGGGTTCAGAGTTGCTCTTCTGCAATTGTAACGAGCGGTTATTTGAGTTACTGCTGCCTTTCTATCAGCTCGATCCAGTCTGGCCATCTCCTCTGACCTCAACATCCCAGTAGATCAGCAGTTTGTAACAACCATGTTCATAGTGACTTAAATCCCCTTTCTTTCCCATTCTGAACTGCAGCAGATCTTCACCATGCCTAAATGTGTTGAGTAGCCGCCGTGTGATTGGCCGATTGGAGAATTACCGTAAAGAGCCACTGGACAGCTGTACAAAGCTGCCCCCGTCCATATGTTTTTATCATATACGCAATCTATATGTATGTATGCATATCAAGATCTAACGATATGAAACATGGTATTGTTAGGCTAGATGGTGCAGCACAAGTCACCAGAACAACATTTCATTTAGGTGTTTCATTTTTCACAATTTCATTTCTAAAATTACTTTTTCAATTCTTAGTTTCATTTTATTCCTAGTTTCAAGTGCCAACCAACACACTCTATACTTTTTGCAATGCCTTGCTCTACAAAATCCTACTTTCTGTCTGCGTTCTTTGTTTTGTTTTTTTGTAAATAATAAAACATTTGGAAAATCGCATCATGTTAGAATGGCTAAAAATAAAGAAACAACCTTCCGGTTGATCGTTTGAACAACGAAACCCCATTAAATATACCTTTTTTTCTATGGCGCAGCTCCGTCTCTGAGACAGTGGTTGGGTCAGAACAGATGTGAGCGCAGCCTCCTCTAATGGAATAATTGCATCAGATTAATGATCATCTTGGCAAGCGCTCCCTCCTGAGCTCTAGAGCTCATCGCTTCTCAGTCTTTGCCAAACGGAATCAAAACACCGATGGTTTCAACACACTCTTTCTTCAGACAGGCAAACTGAGCCAGAAACAGTCTTCGCGAGAAAAAACTCGGACGTCTCGGTTCAATGAACTCTGGAACAAATCATATTTGTTCTCACAACAGGCAACAGAATGTCCCAAACAGTTGTGGCAAATGACCCCTTCATGCTGACACCAGTTCAAATTCCCTTTATTTGTTGGTTTTTTTAAGCCGTACAAGCCTTTCTCATAATGCATCTAGAAATATTTCCCGTTCTAAGATGACTTAACCAAACAGGAAACACAAATTCCTTTTAAAAGGATTGATTCTTCTCCGAACACAACCCAATCTTTCTATACAAATGCCCTATTTTCTCTTCATGACATCAGTAAAGTGTAAACCTGAGACGGAGCATGATGTAAGACTCCAGTAATTATGGAATAATTCAATTTAGGACACCCGCTGTGTAAAACAATACAGCGGAGCAATAACGGTTCATTATTCACAAGAAACCCCAATTGACTTGAGCATGTCAAGATTGGATGAGACATTGTAGTCAAAGGAAATGTGGGTGGCGCACATTATTATGAAGTTTGCTTTGTAAAGCTCGTCCCATTTAGCTTTTGTCTGCTTGTCTGGTCGAACATGTCAGGCAGTGTTCTGAAACAGTGAACCTGGCCGGGTGTCTGGATCGACAGCTGCTGGGTCAACACTTATTCAGCTGAAGAACCTTCTGGTGAATCTAATATTCAGCACATGGCGCACCTGCAGAGGATGACGGTCTGCTGTATGTGCGACAGTAACGAAAACACTCCCTGAGTTCTGTCCAACGACGCTAGGATTAATGCTGGCTGAAATCTATTAGAATAGAATGGGGGAAATGTGGAGGAAATGACAACTTTCCACATCCCCTCACACACAGAAGACAGCTGGGGAAATGACACTTCAAAGCCCTGCTGGGTGGAAAACCGGTCCAAAAGAGAGCAAGAGCAAAGAAGTGAGAAAAAGTGAGACAGCCTGTGAGAACCTGACTTCAAGACCACGAAAAAAAAACTGGATCAACAAGAAAGATGAGAGGAAGTGTGAGTGGCCGTACGAAATGTAGTCATTAATGGCATGTACATTAAACTGATCTATAAATGGTTCTACACCATTGAAAACACTATATGCTTCAGGGGGGGTCATAAAGCACCATATTTGAGATGACATTTAGGCTGAGTTGCATTTGAAAATGAGGGCAGAGTTCAGGATTTTCAGAGCAGTCGTGTCACAGATCTATTCACACTGCAGTGCTCTCAAGGGCAGCATCGAGGCGTAGCTGAATTCACTGAATGCATCATAGATCAGCAACAGGGGGTTTCACACTTGAGCTGCAATCAGGCCTCAGAAGAAATCGACCCAAACACGATTTCAAGATTATGTAGAGAAATGAAGTGGAGTGTGGTTGCCTCCACCAAGTGCGAAAAATAGAGTTGAAGCCATGGCTGAAAGTTGGTTATCCCGTTTATGGTCACTTGCCAACTGGAGCAACCTGTGTGGTTACACGGAATAAACAAAACCTGGCAGCCAATCAGAATCCAGTATTCTTACAGACTACGGCTTCAACATATTTATACCAAAGGTAACCTCCAGAGACAAGACTCCTCTTCACCTCCTCTTCATCCATTTTCCTGCCTCTCTTGGAAATCTAAGCGCATCACATGGCCCCGAGCCACAGAACCCGAATGAATGATTTCTATAAAATAAAGCACAAACCGATTATTCGGGTTCTGATGAGGGCTGCATGATTTTGTCCACTCAGAGAATTTTATTTTATTTATTTTACTGATAACCTGAGCGCTCCGTAACGCTAGTCACAGAGAATTCAGAGAAGCTCTGAATCAGCAGAATTGATTTTAATAATCAAGAAGAGGAAAAGTGTGACAGAGAAATAGCGCACTAACTTGTAAAATTATTATTTGCCATAAAGAAAATTAATTGTGTCAATTTTAACACTATTCCATTTTTTTCTGGACTTGATCTTGTACTGGTCTCTGTACTCTCTGGTCCCAGTCAAAGCGATCTTGACTATAAGACTACCAGGATCACTGGTGGAAAACAACCTTTGAAAGAGTCCTTGTCTTTGAAAAACTTCTGTACTTCTGAAGGAATAACACTCTAATGCAACCGCACAAGGTATAGCTACTAGACTGGATCAGAAATGAAACATTCTTCAAACACTAAAGCATGTAGCAGAGACGATCAGAATCTACTTAAAACAATCCTGAGACAAAATCACAGCCATGACTGGATACAGTATCTTTAGGCTTTTATTTCTCAAAAGAAAACCCTGTTAGAATGTTTTCTTGGTTCCACGTAGAACAACACCTACATGATTCTGTGCAGATGTGCCATGCTTTGTGCCAGCAGTTCAGATTGAATAAAAGAATGAGGGAAAACAAGTCCTGGACGAAGATTGACGAGTGATTGTTTTACAGTAGGAAGCAGCCGTGCAGGAACCAGTTTTTTCACAAGTAGCTCCTTAAACATGTACCTCATGATAGTAGTACGGCTCAACCACTGAGACCTTTCCAGAACCAGAAGCCTTTCTCCTTTTCTTTCTACCTGATGCATATATTTCTACCTCCTGTCTTCCTTCCAGGGTCATCGATAATATTCAACTGCACCTAGGAGGCCACAAAGATCAGTTCCAAGTGTTCTCGACTCAATGGTTTTGGTTCAAATGGATGAAGATAACAGATCTACTTTTGTACGATGCATCCCAGTGTTAATCAGACTTGTTTGTACAAAGTGCATGATGTAAAAGAGAAATAAAGTCGGCCATGATGGTCCAGCCATTAATCTGTAAACACTGAACAAGGTTTGAACTTGATAACATGGGAACACATTTTTTCAGGAACAAAAGCAGAAATAAATTTGAACCTTTCCAAACAGAAATGCTATTTATAAATGAGCAATAACCAGTTAATAAAGTTATTTTATCAACATTGGAAGCAGCCAATTATTTATTTAAAACTGACCGAAAAGCCCGTGTTGTGAAACGCACATAAGGTTGATTTCTTTGACACGTTAAATATCGTTTGTCTAGATTACTTTTATTCTTTAAAAAAAAGACCTTTTCAATGACTTTTACGTACGCAAATGAAAGATGTCACATGGTGCTTTTCATGGCAGCTCTGCCTGTATAATAGTGCACCTCGTCCAAAGTTGTGATCCAGACACAAAAATCCTAAATCTCTTAATTAGTGTTTTTTATTCTGAATTACTGTGAGTTTATATCCTTTTTATATATACTGACATTTTAACTTTATTTCAGAGAAAGTCTGATTTGTGGGAAATCATCTCAATAATCTTTTTCAATTGTTTTGTTAGCAATGAACATGCGAATGGCTTGCTAAGATAAAAGTTTTTTTTTTATATTTTTAAACGTTTCAAACTAGTTTTTTTTGTTCTTCTTTTGCATCAAAGCTTTTCACCTCCTCCTGCATATGAAACTCCTCTTAGATATTTCTCCATATTACGTTTGAAACCCAGAAATCGCTTCGTTGTTTCACAGCTTTTTCAGTCCGATATTCGCCACCGTGTCTGTGTGACAATTAAACTGAACCAGCAGTTTGAACAACTGCTTGAACTACAGAGATACTTCTGTTTAAACTTGTTTCTTTTCGGCTTAATCAGAACAATGTATTCAGAGAAGAAACTTTATGATTAACAATGTCGCTTTCTGACTGAAGGTGCTCTTACACTTTCAGTTTGTTTGGTCCAGACCAGAAGAAAAAAAAAGATCCACTCCATAATTTGTCTGCAGTTTTACTCTCACACTACACGGATCACTCTAGTTTAAAAATCCTTGGGCAGATGAATTATTGAATGAATTTCCAAAACTTAATTTCAACGAGTTTTAAATGGTTTTACTGTAAAAAAAATAGAAGCTCAGTACAAAGAATCTGCTCGTAACACATTGCTTTTTACAATATCGTTATTAGTGATTGTATCCCTGGAAATATCGTTTTTGTGAACATGTTTTCTGAGAGCTGCAATAGAGCCGTGTTCACACCGCAAACACGTTTCCTTCAGACAGCATGCGTCTATAATGGGATCTAGTATTTTATTATATTTAATTCAGACATTTGTTTACCAGCTGAGCCTCTCAAGCGTTTGTGACAGGCTGTCCGTGTAAGGGACCCGCAATGATCAGGACTCGTATATAAAAGCTGTAGTGTGGCGAAGGAGATGAAGCTTGAGCAAACATCGATGTGTGTTTGGTTTGACTGTGGCAGAAATAATGAGGTTAATTGAAGACGCCTTTGGGCGAATACACTAGTCCTGATAAGATCCTCATTGTACAAACGATATTTAGGGTGTTGTAAAATAAAAGGGTGTAAAGCATTGTCAAAAACCCTATCATTATTAAACCTTAAAACGTAATAATAATAAAATAAAGCCTTTGAACTTTATCAAACTCGAAGCTTTCTCAAAGCTCATTAGATGTCAACCATCATTTTATTTCTCAGTTTATTTGGATTTTGGCTTGTGCAGCGTGTTAAAAGGAAACAAAAGGGCAATGGCAGCAGTGATGGAGACTGGTGCATGCGGCGTGTAGGCTCTGATCAGTCACCACGTGTACAGGAGAACACACACCCTGCACACACAACACAGATGGATGCCCTGTAAAACCAGCCCTCTGAACGCTCCATCAACAGCTGCACAGAGTCGTCCCATGATGCCATGCATGCCTGATTGGAGAAGCTCGTTTACCTCGAAATGCCTTTTTTCTTCAATTCGCATTGGGTCCTAAACCTATTTAACCAATTTAACCCCAGTTCGCTTCAGTAGAATTTTTCCTGGGTGCTCAATTTTTTAGGAAATGGATGCATGAGAGAAAAAAGTCCAAGAGAAATTCAAAACATTGTTGCCAGGATTTTGTCTATGCCTTGATAATGAGCATCCACTGACATTTTGCATGCACCTGGCAAAAAAAATTACACTACAGTCATAACCAACAAAACAAGGCCGACTCTCCAGATTTACCCCTTGAAAAACTCACTCATGACAAACATCAAAGATCCAAAGTATTCTGGAGTAAACCACTGACTGATTCTTGTCTATGGAGAACACCATGTTTTTTGCTTAAGGTTCTTTAATGTGTTGCCTTTCTCTAGTCATTCCTCTTTCATGTCTTTTAATGTGAAAAGTGCAGATATGTCTCTGTATTGTGTTTTGTGTTGAAGGGATTACACTCGGACGTCCATAAAACGATAAATAAAGGCTCCTGTAAGTGTGAGGGTGGTATATATGGATACAACTGTATTACTGCAAAAATACGTTATCGATCCCGGTCCTCTGGTTTGGGAAAAACAAGGCTAAAGCATAAGTAAACGTTTGTCTGCCAAATTACAGCTCATCCTGTTTTTCATAAGTACACAAACATATGAAGAGCTTAGTTTCAAAATGCTAGAAATCCAGTGTTTTATTCCCCAAAAAGGGTTCGCATGAAAACTACTCATTTATGTTTCAAACGGTAGTAGATCAACATTCTCTAATAGCATCAAATGTACATTTTCTTTTAATATGTTTATTAAACTAGTTTCAAAGTGGCGAGCATGAATGCGCAAGCTTGTGATCTTTCTATGATGTGTCAGAGTAGACCCCCCCTACCCCTATGAGAGCTGGAGGGGAGGAAGATGGAAGTGATGAGGCTGGTGAAGGAGAAGGAATGGACCGGCTTATAAGGAATACCTGAAGTGAGCATCAAATCCAGAAAACCTGCTTCCGAAAAATGTTAGATAAATGTTCTTTTGTGAAAATAAAAAAAAACGGCACAGTACATGTAATTTTAGTTATGGCAAGTCTCAAATTGCACATCCTTAATTATTTTGGAGCGCAGCGAGCTTATAAAGAAGCTTACATCCATCTTGGGGAATATTTAAAAATCTAATCAGGTGCAGTTTGACATGTGATTACAAAGTGTGCCATGGATTGGTCCACTTATTTCACTTTGCTCTAAATAAGAACTTGCCGTGTTTTGAGAAAGAAAGCTGAGACACAGAGCAGGAATATACGCCTGATGTCAAGTTGTAAAAAGCAACAACAAGAACTTTGAATTGAGCAAAACGTGAAGCCTGTTTTGGCAGTACCTTCGTTTTTTAATTTTGGATCCAAATGCTTCATATATTATTCTTGCTTAAAGCAACAATTTCTTCAGATAGATAACAATTTATTAGAGTAGCTTATCTCCAAAATGACCCTCCGTCTACAGAAATGGTGTAATACTCACTCGTAGAACTCTGCAGCTGGTGTGTTCTTGTACTTGGCGTAGGAGGTTCCATTCCCCAGGACCGTGCCATTGATGTGATGCGGCTCGGTGCAGTTGGGGCTATTCCAGGGGTTGTTGCAGTGGAGCCAGGGCAGCTCCCCAGACAACGAGGCAAACAGGTAATACAGAGACCACGCTATGATGACGTTGTAGTAAAAGCCCACATAGAGCGCTATTACGATCACCGTGTAGCCGACACCTGAAGAAAAGACAATTACAAAGACTATTTTTTTCTGGAAACTTTGTGATTCGAATCTTATGGAATGGTTTTAGCTACAAACATATTTAACTGCGTTTTCATTTAATGGTTTCTAGAACAGTTTTCACCCCCACATCAAGAACTCACACTTACCGGGAGGCAGAAGGTTAATTCTGAAGATTTGAATGTTTATTTATATGTAAAGTGTTTAATATTGACCACATCAGACGTGCCGTACAGACTAACCTAGTTCACCCCTCCCATCAAACATATTTGATGAACCTCAGTTTACCCCAGTTGAGTTTGCAGAGACAGACCAAAACATCTGTTCACTGTATATTTACGACAAACTGGGATGTGAAAGCAGCACCAACATACCTTTAAATACTGGACATATCTTCCACACAGTAGCGGCTCCCTCTCGGTTGTACTGACCCAGGGCAAGTTCCATGTAAAACAGAGGCATCCCGGCAATAAACAGGAACAGGACATACGGGATCAAGAAGGCACCTGAGGAGACAAACGGTTTTCACCAAAACTGAAGAGGCAACCCTGAGCACACGAGAAGGAAACTCGGAACTGTTTTGCTGTTGACCTGGTCATGCACAAGTTGGACATGTCACAGATATTCTTGAAGGTTAATGTTTAGCCGGATGATCAGCCTCGAGTAAACACTTTGTGTATGAAGTGTCTTAAAAACATCAGAGTTCAAAAAACGAGGGAAATCTTTAAACACCTCGGAAGTGAGAGATGGAAGAGTAATCCTTACCTCCTCCATTCTTGTAACACAAGTAAGGGAATCTCCAAACGTTGGCCAGGTCCACTGCAAATCCGACGACGGAGAGGAGAAAGTCCATCTTCTTCCCCCATGTCTCCCTCTCGGTGCCCTGCGGGGAGGCAGAGGAGCAGACGCGGGAGCTTGGAGAGGCCACGACTGTTGAGTTGGTGTACTGCACCCCGTTGAGCTCCTTCACCAGGATCAGCTCCACTTCCTTTTTCTCCACGTTTAACTGATTCAGCGGGGCAACCGAGGACTGATTGTGTTCGGGCAGGTCTTGGATGTTCATCATGGGTCCCTGGCGCTCCGCTAGCCCCAAGAACGTGGAGCGAGTGAGGTGCGTTCCTCGCGCACTGACGATGCTTATGAGGATGATGATGATGATGCTGAGGAGGATGGATGAGATTACAATGAACAAGAAACGCGCTCTCTCCTGATACTAACTGTGTGTCATCAACAAAAGACAGAAGTTAACCGAAGAGCCGATAGGAACTGCTCTAAACGCGCGAATCCCGCGTGGTCACGGTTAACGAATCAAAGAAACTTTATACCGACAGCTCCGGAACAGTTCCCGCAAACCGCTTCATTGAACTGCCGGGACGTCTACATGAAGAGAAGCAGCTGAGTATCTAAAGATGACGGGTTCATCATGAAGGAGTCTCTCCATGATCCGTCCCCCTTCTTTATCCAGATGGATGCCGCTCCTCGTGGAAGTTCTACTCCCTCCCTTGTGACAACCTACACCAACAGAAAGTTTTCCCGCACGTGATATTGTCTATGATTTATATCGTCATGTGTTCTCGTAATGTTCTCCTCCGCCTCCAAACGTCAACCTCGAATGTGGGCACGTGGTGTGCGCACCGCAGCCGCGGGGCTGGAACAACAAACACCTTGGGAGCGGTTAATGTCTTCACTTGGAGAACCCACATTTATCTGAAGACTTCAACGTCGTCGTCAGCTTTGCCTTATTCCTGTAGTCGTTTTTTTTAAATAAATTAATGTTTAACAGACCTTTGTACAAGAAACACTGTATAAAACCACAGAAAACTCGACAATTTCGTTTGCACTTTATTTAAATCTACCAGGAGGGTCACGGTGCTTCCCGTTTAAGTTCCAACGTGTTTCCAAATACAGAGCTGCGGCTTTTAATCAAGTCTGGAGCTTATAGTGAACCGGCTCAGGTGTGTTTAATTATGGCTGCAGCTGAACTGTGCTGGGTGGTGCTCCAAAAACTCATGTAAGGTACAGTTCGGTGCTGCTGGGTGTAGTTAGTTCCTCATTTTTGCCTCATTTTAACAACCAGACCTTGTAAAAATGGACCCAAATAAAGCAGCCTAATATAAAATAATACGTTTAAACACAATAACAATATGTTTGCTTGCAATAAAAAAAAAAATCAGAAAGTCCTTTGAAAGTCTAAATAATAAATAAATTACCAAAAATCGTTTTGCCACTTGTTGTTCTGCTAAACGCTAAACAAAGGTATTATGCATTGACTATTTTATTTTATTATATATATATATATATATATATAACCCAAACCATAAATATTTTAAATGTTGCATTAAAAATACACAATGTAAGTGTATTTAGTGTAAGTGTATTTATTGAAGTAAACTTGACTTAAAGGAAAGTTTAGTTTATTTTATAATACACTGTTCACAATAAAGTAAATTACAGTTTCCTGTGGATCAGGCAGTAGAGGATGGTGCTAGCAAGATCATGGATTGGAACAACTGGGAAGGTGAAGGTGTTCGGTAAGCAAATAATTAGTTAAATTCTTATTTATCCCCATTAATTTCATTGTGTTGGATAATTGTGTCAAACTGCTCCTTAATCTAACTCTGAACAAGACTCAAGAAAATGAACAAATGAATGTAAAATATGTTTATAAATTTAAATATTAGGTAATATAAAGTTATCAATTAGTAGCACTTTTTTTTATTTGGGCTGACTTCAGGTTGGTCAGAAGTATGTAAATGTCGTTTATGCAAACCTGAATTCCATCGTATAAACTGGCATTATAACTAGTTCATGCACAGTAGCTTTCACTTAAAGCTTTTAAAAAAATCTGGGCGGCACAGTGGTGCAGCAGGTAGCATTGTGGCCTTACAGTTAGAAAGTTGCCGGTTCGAGGTTCGCCGGTGACCTTCCTTCCTTGAATGTTCTCCATGTGCATGCGTGGGTTTCCTTCGGGCACTCCAGTTTCCCCCACAATTCCAAAAACAACAGTTAGGTTAATTGAATAATCTAAATTTCACATGTGCGTGAATGTTGGACTGGTGACCTATCCAGGGTGTACCCCCGCCTCTCAATGTGAGCTGGAGATAGGCACCGGCAGACCCCCATGACTCTGAAAGAGAATAAGCAGGCTGGAAAATGAATGAATGAATTTCTAAATCTCCGGGATCAGACCCAGGATGGAAAAAATGCTAAAAAAAGAACAGATGAGCAAAAAATCAACGAATGAACCTCAAAACCCTCAATGTGAAGCTTTTTCCAGTGTTTAAATAAACACAAATGTACTTGTAATAGAACATATTTGTTGCCCTTCTGCTTTCTAGGTTTGTGAAGCCTTTTGAAGTTCCTTTTCAAAATGCACCGGCCCCCATTCCACCCATCCATCCATCCATCCATCCATCCATCCTTCCATCTTTGTCGTGGTGGAACCGTCTTAGCTGGTTTAGACAGGTATATGCTGGTTTCTGAACCATTACTTATCTGCCTGGTTCTCTCACTTCAACACAATTTTTCTTGTGATGCAAAAATAATGTTGAATTAAACAAAAAAATTTGTATTTCTGCAAAGCAGCCTGTCATTAGAATTATATTATTTTTTATTTAGTTATCCATAGTTATTTCTCACTTTTGCCTTACAATAAATAATCCGAAACATAATTCCCCGCCCTTAATCCCCATCCTGTGCAATACATCAAAGAGACTTTAATAAATAAATGATATTCATATTTAATACACTTCTTATCACTACAACATTTTTAAGGTCTGCTTTTATTTGCCTCTCGAGTTGCCTGTTTCTTCTCTCTTCTTCTACATTGATTCGATTAGCTGTTTTCTAAGAAGCAGTAAAAGCATTGTGTTCCACATAATCTAATTGCACACCCGCTTTAGCCAGAGGCGACGATTTCTATTAGATATGGGCAATCAGTTCATCCCATTAAAGTCAATGAATGTCCCCTTAAAGCTCTCCAGCATTTCTTTTATGAAACCTTTACAGGCCTGTTTTTGTGTCGTTTGTACATATTCCTTTTCAGATTAGATAACAAAAGTAAGGAACAAGGTTTTAGAGGCAGATTTATTTGTTGCTTAGCACACATTCTTCCTCCAAAGGAGCTGAGATCTCTGTGTTTACCTTACAAGAGAAAAGGGTGCTGCCATAGGAGGTCACCGTCAGAGCAAAGCAACCTTTCCCTGCCATCGTATTTGCATATTTCCCCTCGATAATGCCAGGGGTCTTCTTTTGACAGGAGTATGCCAGAAGTCGATCACTCTGTTAACACCGTCTTTGGCCTCTGACTGCAGGAGTCAGTCTCTAATGGACTGTTAAACCTCACATCAGATCAAGAATCAAAACTTTACCCACAGTTCATTCCACTGTGATGCCACCGGTGAAACGGCCGCACACTACCACTGCCTCAAAATATTAGAGGTTTCATAGCATCGTGGTGCGGCCTTTAACTTCATACCATGCTCCTGCAAAACGGGGAAAACCGACTGAGAACGAAGTTAGAGCTTGATATCATAACGTTGATTTAGTAAACGTTCACAAAAATGGTTGTTTTGCAACATTAAGATTTTTTTTTGCAGTCGTCAGGAGACTTTAAATGACAAAAAAAAGTGATAAATTAGGTTATAATGTAGTAAACATCTGCGATGGACTGTCGAACTGTTCAGGTTGTACCCCCGCCTCTCCTGCCCAGTGTGCACCGTGACCCCGAAAGGGAATAAGAAAACGATTGAATGAATGTAGTAAACACAAGATAACAATGATTAAATGCTATTTGTAGTTTAATGGCTTCAAGTGACCTCTGTGCTGTTTCTGCTTTTTTATTAGTTTGCTTATACAATATCTATTTATTTCACTGTATTTTCCTTGGTTTTATTCAATATACCACTTTGATCAGCCTGTCTGCTAAAAAAAAGAAAGAAAAAACGTATTTGCTAAAAATATGCAAAATGTTTTATTTTTCATAAAGATACATTTTCTTACTTCATTAATGAGTTATAAATGATTGATTTGGTAGATAGCAATGGGTGTAAGTGACAAAACAAGTGGCGAATGAGCTTTCTTAAATGGTTTACCCAGTCACAGACTCAGAACAGACAATTATACCTGAGGCTTTTCAGTCTTTGCTAAATTAATATCTTTCATGAGGCAGAAACGATAAAAATCTTTTAAAAGATTTCAAATTTCATGTTGTTTTGTATAATTCAGGGTATATCACTTTTGAATTACATTTTTTACAGTAGACGGACTATAATTGGACTCAAAAACCTAATTGCGTAAACTCTGATGTTTGATTTGGTCATTTATATTCTGGGGTTGTTCTTCATCTGCCATTTTTCTGAGAATTTGGGAATGGCATCTTCTTGTTCCAACGTGACCGTGATAGCATCTAGCAAGGCCCATAAATAAGAGCCCTGACGGAATAGCTTTGGGATGAACTAGAGAAAAAAACTAGCCAGTCACCCAAAGGTGCATCTCATACAGTGTATTATGTAAATTCAAATTATATGTAAAATTCAACACACTCCTAAACCTTCAGGAAAGCTGCATCGTATACAGTGGTATGGAAAAGTTTGGGAACCTTCATGATTTTCCTTTAAAAATCATTGGATAAAAAATTTCAGTTGAATATATCATACAGGAGACAAACAGTGATATTTGAGTGATATTTGATTTAAGGAAAGTGTGCAAGAATTATTTAAATAAAATCAGGCATGTGCCTAATCAGTTTTCCTATAGCTTCCAATTAGAGTCTGGATTCTGGCCGAAGGTGTTTTGCAAAACAGATGTTGTGTATCTTTGGAGCTGGTCTGTGGGTTGTTTATGACCGTTTTCTGATTATCTGAGATTTTCTTGCTCTGCCACTTCTGACCTTAACTAGAACTGCGCTTCGGGTCTTCCAATTCCTCCCAATGTTCCTCACAGTTGAAACCGAGAGCTTAAACCACTTAGACCTGTCATTCCTCTTTTGCACACCAGAGTATAACACTATGGATTAAGAATAGGATGTCTTTTAAATGTTAATACTCTTTGGCAATATGGAGAATAAATTCAACGCACGATGGCAGCAAATTACAAAATGTTAATATTTGAATTCCTAATGATAATCAATATCACAAAAGTGGGAGTTTTTGTCATTCGGGTTGAAAATGAGCTTGTGTTGGACAAGAAGTCTGACATCTGACAAAATAGTGGAGAAGGGCAGCAAAACATTCTTGTTGCAAGTAAAGGAAACACAGTATGTAATAAAATGACATCATGATGCAGTAAAGCCAGAACATCAGAACATCAGTACATCAGTGTGCATGCCGTGTATTCATTCGTGCAGAGAGGAGTCCCTGCGTCTCCAAGAAAGAAACACTTCACCGTCAGAACATCTCTGTTGTTTTCTCCGTCAGACACTGGCGGGTCAGTTTGAAATCAGAGTTGGATAAGGGATGGATTGCTTTTAGAGTCCTCTCATCCAAAACAAACCTGACAGAATGCATTTAACCATGTGCCAATATTAATTGATCTGTCTGTCACAACTGGCAACACAGAACCTGGTTATGATTTCATCAACCAAACAGAATTTGTTACGTATTATCGACATTTATTTCTGTCCTCATTTGCCTCCTAGCATCAGGCACTATGAACACCATTCATTACACACAGCACGCTCACTTATACTTGATTAAGGCCCTTGGGATCTTCTGGAGCCCATCCCAGCTGTCTTTGGCAGGGGAACACACACCCTTGACCATATGACCATAATTCTAATAAACTTTAATTAAACGTTCATCTTCTATTTAACAAACTCAGGACATATGAAGCGCATATGTAGACAAGCAAACATTTAACTCCCACAAAATTGATTTCCACAGTTTTTGTGCGCTTTATAGCCCCACACGCCCTAGTGTTAAATTAACTTAAGTTAAATAATTGAAAATGTAACAAAATATGAGAGTTACTTTTAGATGCATGAAGATAGTAGAAGTGAATGAGACATGAACATAAATAATGCTCATTTCAAACAGAAAGATAAGAAAATAGAACATACGAAAATGTTAAAATGAGCATGGAATCAAAATGAATCTAAACTCAGATTCAAGAAATCTAATGATGAATTCCATGTACAAAAATCTCACCCAATCGCTCACCCAATTATCCACTACACCTGTGTCTAATCTGTTTGTTTTTTTCTCACTCTTCCCCTCTATATGCATTCATTTCTCCTTTCATCACTGTCGTTCTTACAGTTCACACCTTCTGACCCTCCGCAATCGCTTCCTGCCTTCTTGGATCTGTTCTCCTTGTTGTTTTTCCTCTAAGTTCTCCATCTTCTGCTTGCAACTACTCCCGTGACTTCTCCTGCTCCAGTTGTCTTCTCTGAAGACCTTGTGAAATCCATTGCTGCCTCCCACTGTGATCTTCAGAAGTGACTGCTATTTAATGCTGAATTCTGTTTCCTTTAAGGGACGTTCTTTTCAGTGCAGTTCTGTGTTTTCTGATGTTCAGTGTGTATTTAAATCTGAACATCAGTCTAGTTGTGAGTGTACAAACTGACCTGAAGTGCTACTGAAATATAAAACTAATAAAGATTTTTTTGGGTTATTTTTAATCCGAAAAATGTTATAATGTTTAAAGCAAAATGAAACTGTCAGAAAGTATTCTAATATTCACAGCTTGGTGACGCCTATTGAGCCAGACAAAAGTGCTGCCTCCTCGTCATCTGAACTTCAGCTGTGAGCAATCACGGATTGATCAGGTATAAGGTGTGTACAAATGAGCCCCGGTGCTCTAGACCTTCACATCAACTGCAGCTAGACCTCTACAAAGATATCTATGATTCACCTTGAGTCTAAAGACTAAAGATTATCAAGAGGCTTATCAACCTCTTAAATTCCCAACCATAAAAAATGCATTTCCATCTCCACATCCTCAAGGCAATAAAAGACCAAGATGCTCCAGGATTGGCCAGCTCAGTCACCAGAAATGAACATCATTGAGGATGTCTAGGGTAGGATGAAAGAGGAAGCATGGAAGACGAAAACAAAGAATGTTGATGAACTATGAGGCACGCAAGACTGCTTTCTTTATTAGCCCAGATGACTTCACCAGAAAGTTGTACGACTCTTCACCAAAACACATGGATGCAGTGCCTATGGAAGTCATACAATGAACGATTGCCATAAAAAGTGGAATGATTGCGATAATAGCGGTGTAGCAGTGCAGTGCTTTTTATAGAAATCTGGTAATCAAACCGGTAATGACCGGCGCCAGACCACGGGTGCCAGACACTGTGAATGTTTTTATACGTGAGCTCACAGAGAGCAAGCTCTTCCAGGGTCAGGAGCTCTTGCTCTGTTAGAATAGAGACAGAAACGAAATGATCGCACTCACGGATTCAAAAGCTATCATCGTTACAAGTGAAGAGAAGGCGAATACTGCAGCAAGTCGACAAACAGAAGGGTATTTACCGTACATTGTCTTCACTTGCAATAAGAGCAAAGGGCTTGCAATTTGTAGCTATTTTGCAAACTGTCAATTAGCGGTGTAGCCTGTCGGCGCTGACCTTTTCGGCTGAGCCCTGATTGGCCCCTCATCTCTTTCAGCCAAAGTCCATCAGCTAACACTTATTTGGTGCTGTGCAAATGAAACTCTATTGCTTTGGCTGATTGTCATCTATTTGACTAGGCAGACTCACTTGAGGCTAAAACAAAAATGAACGCTTCTCAGCAAAAGCAATATTCGTAGCAAACGCATTTAAAAAGAAAAAGCAGAGGGAGAGCCGGGAACAGAAACAACAATGTCACTTAATTGATTCCATGCAATCTAATCAATTGTGATTAAAATGAAATGCCCACCTCATGCTGGAAAAGGTTAAAACAAATTGACGGTGGAAATCACAGCTGGTTATCGCAGCATGTGGAGCAGCGGGGCTTTAATGAAGTGAGTGCAATCCCATCCTTCATCTTGCTAGATCAGACAAGAGAGCAAGAACATTAGCTTCTCATCATAAGACGTTGTCCCTGACCTGCCCTCTGATGAAATTATATTGACAAAAGCACTCGAAAAGTCATTCACACAATAATTAAAATACCTAGCGCCAGGACCAACTAGCGTTCTTTTCTCGCAGAGTAACTTTTTAACCCTTTCCGAGTCATTTGTGGGCTCCAGACCTTTGGAAGAACTGGAATAAACTCATGGTAATGCTGCGATAGTGGCCTTCAGCTCTGCAGCATTGTTGGATCTGCCGTATCGCATCTCCCTCTCCACAATACTCCAGAGATTTTCTTTGGGGTTTAGGTCAGGCGAGTTTTTTTTTTTTTTGTAAACTTCTTTGCACAATTGCACAAAAAATACTTGTACTGTGTATGAGGTTTAGGGGAGACTCGTGTGGTTTTGATACATTTTTATTATTTGCTTTTTATTTTGTCCCGACTTTTTAGAAAACTGTTAGTTCTCAATTTTAGCAGTTAAAAAATTGACTACAGGGATTTGTAGTCAATACAATAAACAATAACTCCACAACAATCCTAAAACTGTAAATCCTGAAACAAATCCCTGTAATTTTTTGTAACAGTTTTTTTTCTTACAAATATTTTTTATTAACTCACACAATAATAAGGTAATGAAAACTATATTTGTGAGAAAAAAAAAACAGTTTGATCTCAATTTTAGCAGTTAAAAAAATGACTACAGGAAAAATAAATAAGCATCGTTTTAAAGTTTTAGAGCTAATTGTAGAGTAACAAAAAACAGTAAAAAAGGCCCCGGAATTCTAAGGGTTAATATTGTTCTCAATGCAGGGAAAAACAGTCAGATACCTTTCCATCACGCAATACCTTCATGATTGGCACCAAATTTATTCAGCAGCAGGACAATGATCCCAAACACACAGTCACCAAGAAGTACCTTCAGTGTAAAGAAAAACAAGAAGTGTCTGGAAGTGACCACCACAGAGCCACAGATGTTGCTTTTGTCCATTCTCTACATTCTGTTTGTTTAGCACTGTGCCTTGAACATAGTTCTGTGGTGTGGAGCATCATAAAATGGTCTAAAAACTACAAGAACTAATAGAGTGTTTTCTTGAGCAATCTGTCTAGGTACACTTTGCAGCAAGGAAACATGATTTATATACGTGTTTGCAATAAAATACTTGTACCTCCACAAGATCAAGAGCTAGAGGCTTGTAAAGTGCAAGTAAGTGTCATTGCTTTATTTAAGGTTTTGAAACAATCTCTTACGCTCCTTTACCCATGTCATGAAAACACAGGCTGCTAACAGCTCAGCCGATGGCCCACTAGCTTCTACTGCCGGGGCTTTGTTCTAGCACCTGAAGGTTTTTGCAAACGCAGAGTTTCTGCAGTTTCCAGACTGACCTCCGTTTTAGCTCAATGTCAAACTCAATTCCCAGAGGTCACCAGTCATGGTTCAGCACGAGGATCTGACGATTCCAAACAAACTGGAGCTTGATCAGGTCTGGTGCATTACGGTTGGAGAAGAGCGGTTGCATGGATGTTTTATGCAGTTTCTCCTCATGAAAACACAGAACAGGTCCAGTGTACCTTTTTAAATTCTACCCAAGAAAGTGCTACCTAATAAATTTTGAGGTATAAATGAAACTGTATCTATTGACCTGCATTCTTTACAGTATGCCATGAGGCGTGCTTTATTTATTTATTTTTTTTAGTTTTCATGTGTTTTTTTGCCCATTATAATTTAAACAGACACACTTAAGAAAACCCCATGTGGACATAGCTTGAGTTAGACACATGTGTCTTTAACGTAATGATAGACTGTCATTTCTATGTGTTTCTAGCAGCTGTCAAACCGGAGTGTCAGCTCTGTAGCAACCTGACTTCTGCAAAACCCAAAGGATAGTACAAACCCCATTAGGAAAACAAGAAATCCCTTTGAAGAGAAAACCTTTCCAGGCGACTACTTCAAGAAGCACATTGTGAGAAAGAAACGGGTTTGTAGTGCAGCCAAAAAAGCTAAAGGTGGCTACTATAAGGAATCTAAAATAATAATTACATTTAAGAGTTATTGCTAAGTTATTGTTAACCCCTTTAATATGACAATAATCTGCAGTTAATACACTCAGGAAAAACTTGAGGTGTGAGGTAGTGTGTGGTTGAAATTGTTGAAATGTACTTATTTATATATAAGAAGTTGCTGCCACCTAGCGGTTCCTATCAGTATTGATGAGCGTGCAGCAAGTTGTTTATCATTAGTTTTATTTGTTGCCTTTTCTCCTGATGATTCAGAGTAGTTTACAAACATTTCTTACAAGTGTTCAAGCACTCAAACATAAAAGAGACAAGAGATTCTACTTAAAATTCAAAGGGTTGTTTTAATTGCGAAAAAGCAATTTTGCAGCGTTAACAAAACCCTAATTGCAAGCAGCATTGCTAAATAAATACAACTGCAGTGGGATGATTCGGAACCAAGCCCTCTGGAGCTTCATACTGCAGGGTGTTTGCTGTTGCCTGTTTGCTCACAAATTGGCCTATTTTCAGAGGAAGCTGGAGAGCATTAGTCTGAACAAGCAGCGGGGACAGAATGCTAACTCAGCAACATCGCCCTCAAAGGGAATGCAAATAAAAACAAGATGCAACGCAAAACCTTTGATTACAACTCACATTCTGTAGCAATGCCCCCGAGCACAGAAGAAAGGAAAGAACAGAGGGGATAAAAGTTTTTCAGAAAAGTTTCTACAAAAATATAAACATATATCTAGAAACTCAAGTGAGATTATTTTATTTATTTTTGCTTCTTTATTGTTCCAGCTGAAATGTATGGCGAGGCAAATAAAGATTTGATGATTTGTCAACTTTTCCGACAAGGTTTGGAGAGATTGGTTATTTTCCTCATGACTCATAGCTATCGTAGATGCATAGCTTTTCCCTCAAAGTGGTAGACTTCCTGTTTCCTTTTCAGACAATTGCCCTACATCATGATGATTCCAACCCAATGCTTCACAGTAGTCATTTTGTTGCTTCATGGGGTACTCCTTCAAATATGATGTTTGTTCCAAAGAGTTTGGATGGTCCAGGTGGTCTTTGGAAACCTTTAGATGGACCCGAACATATGTTGGCTCGGGCAGAGTGACCTGCATCAAGGTTCTAATCTGTTGCTAATGGTATCCAGTGGACCAGCTCTTCCAGTAGCTCTAGGATGTTTCCTCACATTTCTTAAGGAGAGCCTGAGGAGATTGACAAAGCATCATAGTTGTTGCCCAGATCTACAGTTTTGTCCCTGGTGTCCTCAGACAGCTCTTTGCTCTTGTACAATGGGGAGGTTTGAGTGAGGATGTGTGTCTTTTTTACATGTGAATCAATCCATGTTATGAGTGGAGGGTAGGAGGAACTGACACAGAGAATTCTTGCTGGGTGGAATACTTTTTTCCAATAATCAAATTGATTATTTAAATTCAATGTAGCTAAGTTAAAATTCCAGATGTTTCCATTCCTCAAAGTAGGAAAATTTTGACGTATCTCTGAAATATGTATTTCTATAGAGTTGTGCTAATAGATTTACACACCCTGGAAAATAATCTGATTTCTTTAACTTCAGCTGAAGGGGAGTGAACAAGGCCTATGATGAACGGAGCATCATCACTACTGTGAAGCACGGAGGGGGGTCACTGGCGTTTTGGGGAAGCTGTGCATGGGACGTTAATGGACATGACAACGATCCAAAACACAAGGCCAAGTCCCTCGTCATCAGTTCCACCAGAACAAAAAGAAGGTTCTGAAGTGGATCTCAGTCTCCTGATCTCAATATCACTGAAGTACTCTGAGGAGAACTCTAACGTGCCGTTCCTGCAAGAGTTTACAAGAGCTGAAGGCTTTTTACCAAAAACAATGTGCTGCTTCACCAACAGAGAAGATAAAGAACCTCATTCGCAACTACCTCAAGAGACTTCAGGCTGTTCAGGAGGGGAATACACAATATTAGGAACTGGGGTGTGTAAACTCTTGATCAGGGACATTTGAAAATCATTTAAAAAGAGACAAACACAGTTGTTTGACAGCAAATGGCTTCACCGAACTACGCGTGGAAAAATGCTTTCGTGTTATAATTCATTTTTTCTCAAGAAATCATAAAAATTCACAAACTATTTCTTAAAAGGACACATACTTGTGTCATAAAACTGTGAATGGAAAAATAGAAATGTAAAAGCAGGTTTCTAGTTTTATAGCTGAAACCTTTTCTGACACATTTGCAGCTGTAAACAAAAATGAAACATGATGCACAGCTTGCTTTAGCTTAAGGCACATGAGCAGAGGACATGACTGAGAATGAACCTGATGAGTTCATGGGTCCGCTTCCTCGTGTGAGTCAGTCTTCTTTCTTATCAGAGGCACTGTCCTCTTGCTGGTCGTCATGAGACGCGTTGCAGAAGTAAGATGATGCACTCTCAAAGTTCTCCTCATTCCCCTGCAGACCCTGATAGCGCTGGAGCTCTATGTAGGTGGTGAAGAGTTTGGCGTACTCTGGATGCGTCAAAGCGAAGGATCGAAACTCATCTGAAATAGAGAATCAAGTCATGAAAAACTGAACGAAAGTCATGATAAACTGATTTACATGTAATAACGTAAAGGGTCATGACATGACAAGTTGGGATTCCACGATGAAACGGCTCCATCCTTCGATGCAGCTGTGGTAAACGAGGCGTTTGTTGGGACTGAAATCATTCTGGGCTGAGCTCAGACCCTAATAATCAACTAGAAAGTGTTGATTTGCCTCGAATAATTACAGATTCAAGGGCACTCACCTGCTAAGCATCTTTGGAACACTGATGTCATGACACATTTTGACGACGGTTCAAAGGGACAGCTTCAATTGTTCTTTTTGTCATTGTTTGAATGTTTTACTCACAAAATAAAACAAGACCTTATTTCATTGATCATTTGTTGTTTATTAAACTTGTCATTTTATAGTGCGTCACATGGAGGAATCAGCCACCGTTTACATCTGGGTCACGACTCGTTAAAAAAAAATTAATTTCAATTAATCATTTACTTGTTTCTGTCGGCGGCTCCCTGGAAACGTGAGCCTCTGTCAAGGCTTTATTTAGCTGAAATACCATCTAATATTCACCCTTTCTCAAAGCATCTCTGCCCCCCACTTCAGATCAGATCAGCCAATAAAAACAGACGCTCTACACGATCCTTCTCTCTGATTGGTCATGGTGTAATGAGGTCATTTCTTTAGTGGCACAGTAATCTACAGTTCTAGTGTATTTATTAATTCTTCTGGAGTAGAATTTTTGGGGCTAGTGAGAAAACCCAGAGTGCCCAGGTGGTGAAGGTGCGTTCGCAACTGATTCAGGATCAGATTCTGGCTCATAGAGGGACGGTTGTATAAAGTTTCTTCTAAGCGCCACCACAGCGTTCATTGATGTTGCTTTAATAAGACGTTGAGTATCTGAAATTACTCCTAATGAATGTCTCTCATCAACGTCGACCTTCAGACAGTAACTTTGCATATACGTCATGAAAATGCAAATCAGTAACCAATAGGTGAGTAACTGAGGCCATTTAATAATAGAAAAAGCCTGGGCTGGAAAATGAAGAGATTGACTGTGATTTTAATGAAAAAGAATCACTTTTTGATTAAAAGAATCACATTTCCCATACAATTAGACCAATGGCCCTTAACAACTAGATATAGAATGCAACAATAGAATGTTAGAAAGATAAAATGAACATTCTTCAACTCGAAAGTAGATATTTTCCAGGTCATAATAAAATTAATAGATCCAAAATGCAATCTATCATTCTTTTATTCAGAAAAACCCCCGGGGAACAGGGTGTGTGAATTTTTGCTTACCACAGCATTCAAGATGATAACCCTGCAGGATCGTTACTAAAAAAAGTCTCAACAAAATCAGGGACAAGGTTTAAAAAGGAATTATGATCATTGGTCTATGAACTGAAGATACTCTGAGAGGGAAACTTTGTGGATCTTGTCGGAACTCGACAAACAATCATTTTTTATCTTCTATCTATTTTTATTTGTACTGACATATAAATCCACGACTGCACAATCGATTTATTGTCCCAACTTGAAATACCTGAAGCATCACACCGTTCTCTGAGAAAATGATTTACCAACGCGTGAGATCAGTGCATTAAATTCCTAGTGCCCTAAAGAATATTCGTCTGATTTTAGAGGAAGCTTGAAGAGTAGGAATACAGACCATAAGTTATCCATCCAGATCCATCCGCATCGATTTCGGTGAAGAGGCTGTGAACGTCAAGATCACACACTCCGAGAGCGGAGCGTAGAATACTGCTGAACTCGGTTTGTGTGATACGGTTGTCTTCATCAATGTCGAAAAGCTGAAAAAAAAATCCCAAAACAATCATTGTGATCTCTGACACTAGTATGTTACATATGACATACATTTTAAAGTTTAGAAATGCAGAAAACCATAGAAAACATTGTGCCTGTATGTTTCCAAGGTGTAAATGTAAGAGTTTTTAAGAGCAATTCACGGTAGGAAAATTTAGAGTTGGGGTTTAGGGTTAGGGTTAGGTTTAGGGTTCAATGCTACTGCCTCATTTGGGTTGGCGTAGTACCATTGAAGCCAAGAGCGGTAGTAAAGTATGATTTTAGGGGGCGCGGCTGGACTGGGCGTGCAGATGTTCGATCCTTACCAGACCCCTTTTACTGCACGGTGCAATCAGACCCCTCTCGACGAATTGGGTCAGGTTCGTGCTTAACTGAACTCGGGCTCAGGTCGGCCTCTGCGGTTATATCTGTGATGCGCTTATATTGCCATGAGAGACACAGGAATGGACACAGTGAAGGTGAAACAGAGGCTTGTCTCTGGAGATTATCTCTAGAAGAAATCTCTGAGAAAATGCCAGTAGCCAGTAGCCATGTCCTTTCCCAACAACAACAGCAGCAATCCTTTGAACAAGACATTTGAAACCCAACATTAAGGCCGTATTACTGCATCGTGGAATTTACAACATTTTACTATGCTAATTACTTACTGTTATGCAAAGGTTTGGGGACCACTGTTAATAAAGGGTAATAGCATAGATGATATACGAAAATATAAATAATATCATAGAGGAGACAAACACAGGGCTATCTGAGAAGAGAAATACATTTTTTATGTTTTAGAAATAAAACAAAGTGAGTCATGTGCATTAATTCTTCTGGTGTTACCTTAAAAGCAGTTTGAATGACCTCCTCATTATTCGCTGGTCGGCAGAGAACTGTGACACCAATGACATACTCTCTAAAATCAATAGTGCCATCTCCGTTCTAAAAGACACACACAAACAAGCATTTGATATAAAAGGGTCACATATATCTGATCCAGCATATCTCATTTCAATATAGGTGTGAACCCCCTCACCCTGTCAAACAGAGCAAAGAGCTCCTGTAGAGCCGGGCTGATGGGTAGTTTGAGGAAGCTGGCAAACTCCTCAACAGTGATCCTCCCACCTTTGCAAGAACAGGCAATGTTGGCAAAACTCTCCAGCTCTTTCTTCACATTGTCCCACTTTAATCTGAATTAAAAACAGATGGAGGTAGAGACAGAATTCAAGTGCAAACCACTGTAAGATGAATAGAACATGACCTGCTAGTTTCAACGCTTTGTTTGTATATATATATTTTGTATATATATTAAGTATTTTTTGCATTTGCCAAAACTTTTGCACAGTACTGTATACATATTTTTTATAGTGTAGTCTTATAGTGTAGTGCAATTCCTAATACATAAATAAACACTATATTGCATTCAACATTGCACATAAAAAACAATGGCATTAAAACAGCAAGTAACATTTTAATAAAATAAAGCCATACTCCAGTTTTCTGCTGATCTTGGTAAACTCTACTAGACCTGCCTCCATAGGCAGGGTCAGCTCTCCAGCCGCGATCATCAGACGACAGTCTTCATAAGTGTGGTCTGTGACCGGCAGGTTCAGGGCTCTAGAAACAGAATAGACATAAGAGTAACATAGATCACCTAAGTTAATACTGTCCACCAAACAGCATTCTACAAACATGGAGAAGATGTAAACTCTTACTCAGCCATGACAGCCCTCACCGACTGAGCAAACTTTGCAGGACACTTTTTCTCCAACTCAGAAGGAACTTGAGGGGGTAGAAACTAAAACAAAAACAAGTTATATTTTTAATATTAAGTATTATTAGCATTAACTATAGCAACATACAAAAAAATCTTTACTTTGACACGTCCACAGATTTCCCTCATGTTCTCCTACCCCTTTGCAATTACAAACTTTAATAATTAAATTAGATGGAAATCAATGTTTTATACACTCACTGGCCACTTTATTAGGTACACCTGTCCAACTGCTCGTTAATGCAACTATCTAACGAACCAATCACATGGCAGCAACTCAACGCATTGAGGCATGAAGTAAAGATGATATGCTGCAGTTCAGACCGAGCATCAGAAAGGGGAAGAAAGGGGATTTAAGTGATTTGAACGTGGCATGGTTGTTAACATAAAGAGCCATAGATGTGCATCCAACAATTCTGAACCCAGGAATGGTTTCAGTACCTTGTTGATGAAGGATTAATACAGTTCTGAAGGCAAAATGTGGTTCAACCCGGTACAAGCAAGGTGTACCTAATAAAGTGTCCGGTAAGTGACTCTAATATTCTGTTTATAGTATTGTTCTTTTGATGTTTCTTCACCCAAGTTTGGAAAGCAGATGATGTTTACAGACCTCAACCTCGACGGTTGTATAGAGCTGTGAAAGTGTGAGCAGCATCAGTCGGGCCCTAGGAAACAAAAACAGGAAGTGAATGGAAGTGAAGCATGCATGAGAGTGCAGCAGCATCATCACGCAAGAGAAACACCACGCATGCACATCTACGCAGGGGGAGGTAGAAGGTAAATACTTTCTTTTGATGAGTATTCTAATTCTCCACCAATGGAAGAGTCTGTTTAGGTGCTGAGGATCACTTGTGAGGGTAACAGTGTTACTTACGATTTTGGGCCTTGCCATGTCCACGTAACAGTGTCCTGTAAGTGTAAAAATGAAATCGACTTTAAAGGCATTTTGTATTTTACCACAAGAGACTTTGCATCACCACTAAAAATATATTGTTTGATTGAAGTGTATAGTGTTGACCCGATTGAAATGTTATATAATCGGAGACTGGAGGGGACATTTGAGGAACCATACGAAATTGGAAGTTCAGATTTTTAATAAAAAAACTATTTTTATCACGGCACAAAATAATTAAAATCAGCTAAATACACTATTGTATATTGACAAAAGTTACAGTAATCTGCCTTTTGTCTCGTAAAAGCCAACATATTGTTATTCTAAACGCATCTCCTCCTACACCGCTCAGGCTACAACCACCAAACTTTGCCAAGACATCCAAACTGGTTGCTGGACTCAGGTTGCTATTTTTTCTCAGACTGGTACCACTAAAAGAATTCTGGGAAATCGTTGAGAAAGCTGGGACATAGAATTTACAAGGGATCAAAATGTGTAACTCAAAAACTGTAATTCAAACTGATAATCTCATAGAAACTTCAAACTGAACACAACTGTGGAGGTTATCAGTCTGTGCAAGAGCATAGCAACCGCTGTGCAAAAGTAATTAGATCCTAGGATCTTGGGTTCAATATTTAACAAATGGCTTGAAAATGAACGGAAAAAGCCAACAAAAACAAAAATAGGAGTTTGTTTATGTATGATAATCATAGTAATAACTTCTTAATAATAACTTTTTAGTGATACAAATTTTATGACATCACTGACAACTCCCTAACAACCAAACTGTTTACCCTAGCAACCAAATTTTCTCCCAATGTAAGTCGCTTTGAATAAAAGCGTCTGCTGAATACATAAATGTAAATGTTCTGAACTCTCAACGTTGGTAAATGTTTTGACCATTTTCAGCACGTAAGAGGGTCAAACTCACATTCACCATCACTCTGGTTTTTGCCGCTCACTCTGCTACTTCCTGTGATATCACGTGCACACCCTCTATAACGTATTTAAACGAACACCACCAGACCCTGACGAGTCTTTACTCGATGAATCTGTTGTTGAATGAAATATGATTGCCTTTGCTTTGCAGTGCTACTTGATGATTCTTGTTTCTCGTGTTTGAGTTCATCACAAATAACTCTAGAGTCAGTTCTGTTTGTTGGACGTTTACTGACCAGTTCATTTGGATATCTGAGCAGAACAGGTTGTACTGGGACCCCTGGGACAAAGGCACCTATGGAGGTAAAGAGAGTAGCTTGTAAGCCCCATTCATTCATCGTCCTGTTGTTCGAAACCTGCTCAGTAAACAGTCTGACTATTCTCTTTTTCTGGGTCATCAGCTTCAGAATGAATTGCAGTCCCAGTCCGACCCCATTGATCACACCATGCTCTACATATCAAATCACAGCAGCAGTATATGATTGGTTTACTTCCAGACAGTCAATAAAAATGTAGTTAAAACAATCCTAATGATTTGACCTGAACGTCAGGGTAAATATGTCTACAAATCTCACACAATGCAACAACAAATAACTCAAATGTGTTTAATTAATACTGCAAGCAGCTGTTGCTTTTGGAATGTCTCTGTGAACTACAGTGCCTGAGAAAAGTCTTGTCACTTATCTATTCTGTAGAAACATCTGCTATTAACGTGACTTTTGATCGGTGTTACAAACAGCTCATATGAAAAGCTAATCCCTCCCCAACAATGTTTAATGTAGTGAAATAAATTAGTTTCAATGAAAGATCATTTAATCAAGACGGAAAGGTCAAATTTTAGCAAAACAAAAGTTAATGTGAAGGTCTAGATCAGTGTTTCTTAACCATGGGGCTGTAGTCCAATCTCGGTCCGCGAGCGCCAACTAGTGGGCCCCGGAAAAAATCTGTTCTGAACGTGTGGGCCGCGGGACCTGAATGGCGCTTCCTAGCACTTGGTAACAGTGAGGCGTCAGTCAGACGTTGTGGTATCCGCCAATAGAGCCTCGGCCAAATTAGCATGTGGCTCTTTTCCTTATTTCATTTTAGTTTATTTTTTTACATTTTAAACCACACTCAAATCCATCAGAGGACATTAAAAACATATAATAAATGATATTAATAATAAAATTAATTTGGAAGATTGGGTATACTCCTTGCGAGAGTCAATGATTGCTGACGCACCACGTTTCCCGCTGCTGCAGTTTCCCGGGCAAACAGACAACTGTGGTTTAACTGTTCAGTGTGAAAATATTTTTTTTCTTTTACTTTAATTTAAAGAATACTTTAAAGATTTTACTTTAATAAACCATAAAATGACTTGATTTAATTATTAAACACAAATCAAACAAGATGTGGATCAATTTACATTAACAAGTTATTTGAATGGGCCTTGAATCACGTTGTACTGGGAAAGTTGGGCCCCAGTGTCAAAAAGGTTAAGAAACTCTGCTCTAATACACACCTGATACCAAGCTGTGAATATTAGAATACTCTCTACAAAAGCTATCAATTGTGGTCAAAAATCTTGATTATTAAAATATTTCAGCTGCACTTCAGGTCAATATGTTTGCTAGCGACAAGACTCCTCAGAGACTGTGTTCATAGGAATAACTTTAAAAACAATTTGTATGGCGCAGAAAGCAACAGTGCGAGTACTTCTCTTGTGTTCATTTGCATAATGGAAATCATTTTAATGGAAATCATTTGAATCCAGTCAGGATTCCATTTGTATTTCATATGCTGCATATTATTAATACTTTTCCATTGAACTATGAGCTTATTTGCACTTTAAATTTATTTCAGATCTTTACACCTGATTTTTATTTTGCAAATATTAGCCTAATTCTAAACACATCAATAAAATCAACTAACCTTGCTTGAAAGTGATGAGGCATGATCTGTTTGTGCATGTTCCTTCAGGAAAAATAAGAACCTATAAAAACAACAGATGATACACTTATCAGTCACGAGAGCAATACTGAGCATGCTTTTTATTTTATTTTAAAAAGTACAACAAAGAAAATACACGTCTCCAATTTGACAGTGGGGTATTTTTACATTATATTTACATTTGCGCAATTGGCAGACGCTTTGATCGCTTTTTATACAACCTTTGCGTTGTAATGCTCTACCAACTGAGCCACAGGAAAGCAGGACTTCCTTTTATTTATGAAGAAGTTGAAGTAAGTGTAATTTCCTGCTCGATTTAGTTTCTTAACTTGACCTTTGTCAACGTTAAGATTTTGCAGCTTTGAGGAACTTTATTCCATAATTTATTTAAATTATATATTTTATTGTAATAATAAATTTTTAAAAGCTACTGTTAGGATTTGCTGCAAATAAACAAAATCTGAATTATCTAAAAACAACTTTGTTCAGTGATTATCACTGGTTGACATTGTAGAGCAGCTCAATTTTGGGACAGTTTATATTCATGACAATTTAATTCACAATAATTTAAATGTTTATTCATTGTCTTTAGAAACATGTGGTAATCTTGTCTCCGTTAAAATATCAATAGATCAATATGTAACTCGTCTAAATTGCAACAAGAAGTTTTCTAATCAAATCCTTCACAATATTGAAGTGCTAAATATTACATTTCATTGTAAAACAGGGTTCTCCAAGGCTCAGACATTTGACCTCTCCAATCTGCAGTCTCCAGTCGCATCACGTGATGCGTCTCAGCTGAACTGACATTGCAAAGCATAGACTATAGACTACAACCCAACGGATGACAATGGTGTAGTGTGTCTGCGGCATTAGAAATCTACCAGTGTTTTCCCTACCATTCAATAGGAGAGGTGCTTTCCATTTTGTATGAGAAAGAGGGGAATCATATTTTTGTGTCACATGTATCACCTGCAATATATGTGTGTTTAATATTACAAAGAACTGTAATATATGTGTGTTTAATATTACAAAGAACTGTAATATATGTGTGTTTAATATTACAAAGAACTGTAAAATATGTGTGTTTAATATTACAAAGACAGCCTTTGTCCAGCAAAGTTTCAATATTTGTTTGGAAAGCATGAATTTCCAAAACTTATGATTAGAAGAACATCCTGC
Organism: Danionella cerebrum; assembly: GCA_007224835.1. Lineage (NCBI taxonomy): Eukaryota > Metazoa > Chordata > Actinopteri > Cypriniformes > Danionidae > Danionella > Danionella cerebrum. The sequence continues at coordinate 197,282 of SRMA01027279.1, read as the reverse complement.
ATTTGAATTCACCCCAATTACTGGCCCCAAAACCCTCTAAACCTCAGGAAAACCGTGGCTACGGTAGACAGTGGAAGGGCTCACCTGAGGCCAGTGTCCTCCTGACTTTGCTCGCTGCTCAATCTCAAGGATGGTGTTTTTACGAGAGTCTGGATCAGTTCGTGAAACAAGCACTGGTTGGACACACTGAAGAAACCCTAGGGCAGCATAAACTAAAATTAACACAATCATTGAGCTGGAATCAATCTGAAAATCAATAAAAATTGCACCGGTATTACCTTTTACAATATTTAAAATTTTGGTTCCAAATCATGATTAATGCTCATTTCATCTGAGGGGAGGAAGCGAAAGCAATCCAAAGTAGCCACTAAACCACAGCACAGGACTATTTATAGCAGTTTAAGGAAAAATATAAATTGTCTGTTTAACAAAAGTATTTAAACCCAAATCAGGATTTGATCTTTATGTCGTTAGAAACAGATTGTGGGCTATTACAGATTGAAACTGTCTGAAAAAAAAAATGTTTTCATGCAAAGAGTCAAACATTATTTTCTCAATTTAACATTTATGGATTAAAAGCATTTTGGAACCAAACTAAGCTATTCCCACATAGCACACTTTATCACAGAGATGTCTTCCGAATGGCCCAGTTATGACAGTGACTGCACCTAGTCTGGAATCCACAAACCCTATTTTAGTTGAGTGATGTGCCAGACACACGCCAACCCTGGGTCAAATTCATTGTTAGGGGTGATGGGACCAAAATGTTTGGATGGAAATTTAAATTTTACGTGTAAATAAAATTAAATGAAAAAAAATGTGCTTACTGCCAAAGATGGGTGCTTTCAGTGACTCTGAGCGTGACACAATAGAGGGTAGTCCCGCTTCGACACATGCAATTGCATCAAAGAAAGAAGAATGGGGGGCCACTGCAAGAATGGGGGCCTCTAAAGTGCCGACCTGCTTCCCCTTCACCACCACACGGAAGCCCATTCCAAAGAAGAACATTCGGCCCAGAAACTTCAGTACTTTTTTGTGCAGGAAGCTGATCAGAAATTAAAATCAAGAGTAAAAAAAGAATGTGAGGCAGACATTTCAACAGACAGCCATTCAACATGCTTGCTTTTACATTTAGTGGCAGGAAGTACTTATTGCTATTAGATGTCACCTCAGTTCAGAGAGTAAACATCCCCCAGCTGCCGATCTACCTCCCACTCAACATCTCTATAATCTGATGAGCGTGGTCAGAAAAAAAAAAGATTCTGCAGAACTTGCTGAAACTGAAAAGAATCAGATAAAATGCTCCACACCGCAATAACTTTTACCAACTGTACACCACCCTCTCACACTTCTTTAATTCAGAACCTTTCATTATGATTACATTTAAGAAACACACCAACACAAGGTCGTGATAAAGTTTTTTGCTAAAAGAAAACAGAGGAATGATCGTTCACCTGAAATGTTGTTGTACATTTTTGTGGAAACGGATTATGAAGATTACCTTCTCCAGCCAGTCATGGGCTCCACCGCTCCTTTCCTCGACTGGCGGAATGTTATCAGAGCAGAAACTGGCCATGTGACCATAAGAACCATAATCAGGAAAATAGCACGGAGCGGGACAAGGATCAATCCTAGAAGGAAACACTACACAAAGCACACAGTGTGGAACTCTCTGTAAAACACATGCAATAAATAGACAACAAACATCAATAAAGTGTGAGTGTTGCTTTTTGAGGCGTTCCCGTAGGGGAAGTGGGTGTTTTAATACCCACATTTCTTACTTTGAGAGTTCAACTTCTGCACCCTTGCCACTGGTTTCTAAAACTTTAAAGTGACATCTTTACTGCACTTCTAAATATGCTGTTATGTTTCAATGTGGTGTGTTGGGTTATTATGTGCGATTCTTCCTTTGTTTTAAAGTGTTCTTTACATTTCCTGTGGATCAGTCAGTAGAGCATTGTGACAGCAGTGAACGGTCAAACCCCAGGGAAAGCCAGAACTAACCAAATGAGTTTCATCCCATGAAATGTAAGTCATTTTAGATAAAAACATCTGCCACATGCATGAATTTAAACTAGGTTGTATGTGTTCAGGGTTTATAATGCCACCAATTTTAACCATTTATGAAAATGGCATTGCACAGAATGCAAAGTCAAACAGTTCAGTGATTAAACTAATGTTGAGTTCCGTTGTTGGTGGTAAATTTGTATTGCTGTGAAACTAAATTTAATAAAGCTGCTCAAAGAGCTTCAGGAAATGCAAATGTTTGCCTAGTTTTACATTTAATTTAATGCTTAATGTGTATTTCATTAAGTTTAATGTGCTTATTGAAATTAAATATAGGTTTAGTAGGTTTATAGATGTTCTTGAATTCCAAAACTATGAAAAGATGTGTGCAATGTGTGGGTCTGTATTTAAAAAGTATTTAATGGGGCTTTAAATATTGTGACAACTAAAAAAACTGCAAATGGCATATTTTAAACCTTTCATATTTTAAATCTTTTGAAAAAAAAAAAAGGCATGGTGTAGTTAACAATTGTGTTTTTATTCATTCCTGCTGGAGTTCACTAGCTGTGTCTGATAAACGTCAGATGAATCGTTATTACCGACAGGCTGGTGATATTTTATAGCCACGATCACTTAACGTACCTCTATTAATTAAAAAGTGCTTTAATGCCTTAGCCACCAGCCCAATAGTCAAATACTGCGTAAAAAGATAACTTTCTTTCTAGATAACTACGCTTTTATCTATGATATGGTGTCTTGCCACAAAGCGTTTCCATCTAGACACTACCATGTAGGGAAACCGTGGCGTAATCTGTGACGTTTTGAAAATCGTGCAAACTTGCGGATCGTGTACTGACATGTACTAAACTTTGCCAAGGCATCCAGACTGATTTTCTGAACTCTATCTCAGCTTTGATAAATGATAAAGATTTTAGGCTTGGTCTCAATAACTCATAATGACAAAGGGAACATATATTATGTCACTGAGCCCTCCATTGCTTCTTGACTATTTACCATAGAAACTATTTTGGCATATCACTACCTGAGCTAAGGAAACTCATAAAGACATAGGGGTTGGTTTATATTCCTCATGTTGGCATGATGTCACCGATTTCATGAACTTCTACCTCGGCAAAAATACTTACATATGGCACTTTTACAAGACAATATCTAAACTTTAGCATTATTATACCAACTTCGACTTTGCCATTGAGCTATTTGACCTCAGCCATATTCAGAGTAAAATGACTGAATGGTAATTTAATTGAAACAAAATAAAGTTTAGACTTTTATGCTATTCAGAACATTACCCCCACCACCAGATGTGCTGCAGTTTTCAAGTATTTAGAAACATTCACACTACCATTTCTTTGAATGAACAGAGAAACACCCTTCACACCAAGGAAACCCAAGGTAAGTCTGGCAGCAGTGATGTTGAGGCAGAGATGGACTCACTTGCGCTTTCTCGGCTCGGTTCAGATGGAGCTCATGCACGAAGGGGTTGATGACGGCGGGCAGCAGCAGGGATTGTTGTCTGGGCAGCGCGAACACTCTTTGCGGGGACATGCTGTCTTCGATGGGCGCCACGGCGTCTTCTCCGGTCTCCAGAGCACCTCTCAGCGACTCGCTTCCTCAATCTTTATTTCACAACACCAGAAACACCAGCGCAACCCTTCACATAGCGCTTCACAATCGACGGCCTCTCACTCACGGCGTTCATTCAGAGATTCATTACATTTCACTTTAGCCCTAAACGTGTTAGAACCTGAAATGGCTGCTTGTCTGTGGAGACGACGCCGTGTATGTTTACATTCCCCTCTTACGGACGGACATAATCCGACTTAGCCTCTCTGACTGGAGGAGCTACGGCCGATGCCTTTTAGTAGAGGTTAATGGCTCAGTGGATAAACTGCTCTCGTTTTTAAGAATACACAGTAGAACTGTGTGTTTAATGACAAAAAAAGAAGAAGGTAGCGTAAAAAAGACGCTTCATGACACAAGTAAGCTTATTCTAGGTTTTTAGTTTCTCATTCAGTACAACATTGATGTGTAACGGTAATAAGAGGCGACTCTGAGAGCCGATGCTTGAATCAGAAGAGTCGGTTCGCTTTAATGCATACCTTTGTTAACATATAAAGGTCCTAGTTAATTATCTTTTGTAATGTACTGATAAACATTAGACTTTCATAATTTCAGATTCATTGCAGACAACTGAAGTTGTTCAAGTCTTTTATTGTTTTAATATTGATGATTTTGGTATACAGCTCATGAAAACCTCCAAATATTAGCCAAATATTTCATACGACCAATAAAAGAAAAGTGTTTTTAATACAAAAATAATCAACCGTGCTGAAAAATGAAATCTTTTATGTTCTGTAAACATATCGTTTTGTTTGATGTTTTGAAGAATCAGTAGGGTCCAATTTTGAGCTCTAATAATTAGTTCCGAAGGTATTAAAATATATAAAAAAACAAGGGTGCCTTAATTTATGATAATGCCTAATGTTGTTCAAATAATTCTTGCACACTTTCCATAAATCTTATACATTTTATTTAGCTTCTTAAATGTCACTGTTTGTCTCCTATGTGACATATTTATCATCGAGACAACCAATGATTCATAAAAGAACATCATGAAAACCTCTGCGTGCACTTGTAGAACAAAACTCAAGATAAAGATAAGCCCTTTCATGTCGTATCAATTAAAGGGAAGAATGCAATGTTCTAAACACCCTTTTGAAACTTTATTAAGAAACAAAATTCTCACTTTATTGAACATACTTGATATTGCTTTGTGCTTTCCAAAGCAACACAGTGGGCCCTAATTCTTAAACATTCCCCTGCAAGCAAATATTTTATTGCAATTAAATACAAACATATACATAACAATCCAAAATGTTTGCCCTACCACTAGATGTCAATGTTTGATTGGTTTTCATTTATGAGACCTTTGGCGTCTTTGATTTTTTTCCAAGTCATTTATACTTACAATTGAAAAGAACACTGTCATGTAAATGGTAATTATTATTTATTTTATGTCAAAACAAAAGTGCACAAGGCCTATAGAAATAAAAAAAGCATTACAAATATATATATAAACCCGATAATGATACACAAATAAAAACTACAAAATGAATACACTGAGTAATCAGAGTTCTTGCGATCCCTGCTTGACATGATTCTATCATGCACTAAACCCTATAGTCTCCAGGCAGCCTGTGCCTTTATTCTCTCAGTACCACAAGTAAAAAAACAACAAACATTGGTAAAAACACGTGCTTGTACAGTTCTCTAGTCTCTGTTTGCATTTGCCTTTTATAAAATGCATCCTCCTATTCAATGCGTGAACCTTTATTGTATAAAACAAACTACAAAATCAAACATGAATTAAGTCCGTACATTTTTCACATTGTTATAAGTAAAACATTTTGTTTTTACACACTGCCTGGATTAACTCATCATGTGCAAATCAAGATACAGAAAGAGGCATCTCAGTGATGCATTGATCTAGATAAAAAAAAAATGTTCCTTTTAAATCAGAATACCACCTTTAGCGGCTGGACACAAACACGATTCAAATAATTAGAAAATTAATGGTTAAGCAGAGTCAAGTTTGCAAACTGGCGAAAATAACTTCTTCCAAAGCTGAATAAGTTGCTTTGTAAAGAACAGTCACTGCTGGATAAAGATATGGTCGAAGCAGTGAAGCTTACCAGCGCTTTCTGGTGTGAAAAATAAAAAAAAAACAATGGGGGAAAAGATGGAACATCAGAGCGGTGTCATTCTGGTCTTGCTTTTCTAGTGATGGAGGGCAGCAACAGGTTCTACACGCTCCCTGCTCAGCTGATGCTTCAGCAGCGTAGCCAGTCTTTTTTCACCTCCCCAACTTTGATAACTTTCAGAGTGCTGTCATCCATCTTGAGATAGTGGGAGTCTTTGAAGAAGTAGCTATGACCTGGAAACCAAACAAATAGCAATATCATTATTAAAAAACCGATACAAAGATGGTAGAATGTTCTTCACTGTGGCTCAAAGTTTTTAAAATATTTAGTGACATGCTATGGGCCCCAGTGCATGCTGGCCTCCAGCAGGGCCTCCCTTTGTCTCGGCCCTGTTCATCATTTTTATGGACAGGATTTCGAGGTGTAGCAAGGGAAGGAGGGAGTTCAGTTTGGGGACCTTATGATTTCTTCACTCCTTTTCACAGATGACGATGCTCATGTTGGCTTCAGCAGACCAGGACCTCCAGTGGGCACTTGGGCAGGGTTGAGAATCAGCACCTCCATATCCAAGGTGGAATACTCCCTCCTATAGTTGAGGAATTCAAGTATCTTGGGGTCTTGTTCACATGCAAGGCGAAGCTCTAGATTTACCTGTCAATCAACCTTCGTACCCTAACCTATGGCCATGAGCTCTGGGCATCCCTGCTTAGAATGCCACCTGTTTAGCCCAAAAAAAAGCAAGGGCAGGAGGAGGGGGATAAAAAAGAGCCAGAAGATGAAGAAGAAGTTGGGAGAGGACACGGAAGAAGAGCAAGAAGTAGAAGAAAAGGCAGAAGGAGGAAGAAGATGACATTTTAGGTCCTCATCTTTACTTCTAATCGTCTTTTTGTGTTTATTTGCTTAAGCATTTCTTGGCAATGTAAAAAGTCATGAAAATAAATCTCCAATGAGCAAAATCTTACGTTACAGACTCGTGTTTGCAGAAGAACGCATACAGAGGAACATTTCAGATGCCTCTGAACAGGGCAGCTCTGTGAGGTGTGTGTGAATCTGTCTGAGGCAGAGCAGAGCTGGGGGCTGTTAAAGCGTGTACGGCGAGTACATTCCAGTGAATAAAACTAAACGAAATCTTTTACTCTTCTGAGGAGTTTTATGAGCATTTTATAGAGTTGCTGGAAAACACTGCTTGTATAGAAAAGAGGGAGTTCATTTTTTGCCAAAGGCTTAACGCCAGCAGAAATTGGCTTGGATTTTAACGCTCCACTTTGGTAACAAACGGTACTGAGAGATTGTTGGGTAGTTTAGGTAGTTTTTTGTTTGTTTACACATCTTGATTTTCTGTTGAGAAGGTAAATAACTTAAATGTGTGCAGCAGGGTTCTCAAATTCAAAATGAAATTGCAGCATAGAGCTGCTTCGCCATTTTTCCACCAGTTTTCCAAGAAGGAAATGACTGACTTAATCCATATTAAGCTTGAACAATTTCTCCAGGAACCTACAGCTAATGGCAGCCAGCATACATCGATAGTTTTAAAACTTATCTAAACACTTACAAATAGCACAGACAAAGATTAATCTAAAGTCAAAACAAAATGAGTCTCTTACCATCCCCGTTAAGGCTGAGTGCAGCATCCAGGTCATCAGGAACAGCAGTCCAAGAATCTGCAATAACTTTAGGGAAGCCTGGATCCATCTTCTTCTTTGCTTCATTGTATCTAAAAAAATTAAGGAACAAAAGTCCTTTATTGCCAATAATCAAAAGATTGCTAATAAATAGCATAAAAACATATTATAGCATACAATCAGGTTCTTCATTGAACTTTTTTATTGTGAAAAATAAAAAAAATCGGTGAATGCTGCTCTTAAACTGGGGAATTCTGTTAGGGGGTAATAGCAAACTTCCCCGCCCAAAGACTGGTATTTAAACACAATACCTCCAGAACTTGTTTCCAGCAAAGATGTAAGTCTTCTTGCTCTTGTGGAAGGAGTAGGCAGCATCGATCTTATGCAGGTCTAAAGGAAGCCCCATGCTGGAGATCTTCTTGGGATAATCTCTGTCCAAAGTGCTGGCGGAGTACACCCACATCTCATCGCCTGCAGAATTTCAAGAGAAGGTCAATTTGTACAAAGTGCAGCTTGTCAACCATTAATAGTAAATGCCCTCTGTTCTGTTCTTCGATGGGAAAAAGAAAAGTATCGAATTTACCTGCAAAGAATACAGTCCTCTCTTCCAGAGGATTCTCATAAGCTGCATCAATCTTCTCAGGCAATTCACTCCAGAACGTGGCCACCAGCATGGGCCCTGTGGGCTTCTTCCTGATGTCAGCTGTCCTGAAGAGGAATCTATAACAGGACAGATAAGACAGACATTGAGGTGGAAGCAAAAAAATGCTGTGATGTGAACAATGCAAAAAAAAACTAGAGTTAACAAGAGAGAAATGATGCAGATGAACAAGTTAGAGACTTTGCGCCATCTTTAAACTATAAAGAAGTGATTGACTGGCCAGATGTTTCTTATTATGGCTGGAGAGAGAGTTAGGAGGCATTTGGACATGTCCAAACTTGCCTGTTGGCCCAGAAAAAAACACTCACAAAAATACCAGGCACCCCAGACCTCTTTCCACTGACCTATTTTTTGAAAGGCCAAAACATTTGAGCAAAAGACGGATTTCAGGGATTTCAAGCAAGTCCAGCCCACTGGAGTCAATTCAAACTGCTTTTTTCCCTTCGCATTTCCAACTCCAGCTCTCTGCAGCCGGTTAGAGGCGATCTCTAATCACACTGTTTGGCTCAAAGCTTCATTTCTACAGTCTTCTGAAAACGACGCCCTTCACCATCGAAGCAATTTCTGGTAAACATGTTACAACAGAACGCACTCCCCTCAAAAACTCTCTTAAAATGAAGCTCTCTTCTAAACAAAACAGCATGAGACAGAAGCGTTCTATTCAGCAAATGCCTCAGACGTGCTTTTTAAATTCGAGCCAAAAATGAGCTTAAACGAAGACTTTGTGGAACAGCTGAACAAACAAAACATCAGAGAAGCTTTCGGGGCTGTGCTCTCTGGCCTTCCTCACTTCACTCTTTTCTCCATTTTCTGTGTAGAATGGCTTGAACAGCTGTCCCATCTCTCGGTCTGGGTGAATATCAGATCTTACCACACACTAATGGTACGCCTGCTGCTTCAAAGATCTTTATTTTCACAGATTGAAGCTGTAATTTGATCAGAACTCAATGATGATGACATTTCGACTGCTGAACCATTTCACTTCTTGCCGGCTGCACTGACAAACAGCATCCATCAGAGAAAACACGACGAGGGGTTCAAAGACTTGGAGGAGATTCAGTTCGAAACAGACATCTCCAGAATATTAATGTAGCATAAAAATGTGAGAATATTTCCTCTTCCTTCTCCAAATAGATCAGAGGAAACTACAAAAGTCAGGAGTCGGTGGAAATAACGGGGACACATATGCGAATGAATTGTGTCTTTTGTTATTCGTAAAGTACAGTTGTGCTAATTTTCTGAATTCTCAGCTATTTTTCAGAAAGTATGAATGATAACACAAAAGAATTGGTCATGATTTGTATATGCGTATCTTGTTTTAAAAAAATGGTAACCAATGTTTTCCCTACCGTTAAAAAGGAGGGGCAAATCTGGGGTGATTTGGGAACACAACTTGCTGTAATGCATGATCAAAAAAGGTTGGGGAAACACGGTAAAGCAGTTAAGAGGGTTGTTTTGTCCTGGAAGTGAATCACTACCTGGTAACCACAGTTGGCTAAAGGTGGAAGAAGTGATGAATCGAATGTGCACTTTAAAAATTTTAAATGCTGTAATTCTGAGCCTTTTCAACAGTGGTTGTCGAAGGGAATCTGTCCACTTCAAACAACAGCCTCAAGTGGCCAGTTAATGAATTACAGATCCAGATTTGATCAAGACGCACAGTTTTTTCAGATTGAGTTACAAATACAAAAATCTCCACCCAGCAAATAATTGAACTACAAAAAGAACCCCATAAACTTGTGCTCATAACATTCTCAAAAGACAAAAACTGACTCCTGAAATGGAGATGTCTTCTCTGAGCTATTTTGTTTCAGCTATGTGGGAAGAGATTTGTGGACTTTCCCTTAACTACCACAAACTCTTTATATGACTTCTAAAACCAACAATGTGGCTTAAGTGTCAGCATGACACTCCTCCTGTTTAAATAGTCGCCCTGTTATTCCAAGCATTATTAAGCATTTGCTCCCAACTATAATGGTTTTAAAAATATAAACACTTGAGCTTTAGTATGCAAAAAAACTGGGTAGTTGAGTTTTCCCTAATGGCTATGGGAGCATTTCCACAGTAAGAGTGAAACGACAGAAAACAGATGATACATATATTACCAGTAACATAACTGCTGATGTAAGTATTTATGTTTTTTTTGTTTGTTTGTTTGTTTTTAAGTTAATTTGTTATACATAACCGGCCACTTTATTAGGTTGTATCTCCGCTTGTTAACATATCCAATCAGCCAATCACAAGGCAGTACCTCAATGCTTTATTTAGGTGAAGACAACCTGCTGCAGTTCAAACTGAGCATCAGAATGGGGAAGAAAGGGGATTTCAGTTGGGCTGGTCAGAGTATTTCATAAACTGCTGATATACTGGGATGTTCACAAACAACCATCTCGAAGGTTTAAAAAGAGTGGTCAGGAAAAGAGAAAATCTCCAGTCAGTGGACGTTCTGTGGGAGCAAATGCCTTGTTGAGATCAGCCAGAGGAGAATGGCCAGACTGGTTAGAGCTGTGTCATAGTTGCACTGATATTGCTAGTATTTTATGCTTTAAGCCTCGATTAATCTCCTATCCCCCCTCTTCTTTATGTTCCCTTGTCATTATTGGGGTCACCTGCTGCTTGCCTTCTTACTGAAGTGGATCAACTCATCCGTGGATTTTTTTCTGTTCCTGCATTGCTTGAAGACTTTTCAGTTTGGATTTCCTTTTAAAACTTTACCTGCGTACTAAAGGCAGTATTGTGTGTTTTTTTTCTTGTTGCCGAGACATATTAAAGACATTTGAATTCAGTCAAACACTTTTGGGTCCAGTTTCGCTAACCATCTCAGAGATTGTGACAAGCTGATAGAAAGGATGCAGTTACTACAATCAAGGTCTGCAGAAGAGCATCTCTGAATACACATTGAAGTCGATGGGTGACAGCAGCAGAAGACCATGCCTGTGCCACTCCTGTCAGCTAAGAACTGGAAACTGAGGCTACAGTTCTCATACTCATAAAAATTGTACAAAAGAAAAGTGTAAAAAAGTTGCCTTGTCTGATGAGTCTCGGCTTCTGCTGATCATTCGGATGCTAGGGTCAGATTTTGCCATCAACAACATCAAACCATGGATCCCTCGTGACTTTTATCAAAGGTTCAGTCTGGTGGGGGTGGTGTAATGTCGTGGGGAATGTTTTCTTGGCACACTTTTGGCCCATTAGAACCAGTTGAGCACAGCCTCCCTAAGTATTGGCCATCTCCATCCCTTTATAACCACAATGTGTCCATCTTCTGATGCTGCTTCCAGCAGGAGAACGCTCCATGTCATAAAGCTTGAGTAATCTCAGACTGGTTTCTTGAACATGATGTTCTGCACGGTCACCAGATCTCACTCCATTTGAGGACCTTTGGGATGTGGTGGAACTGGAGATTGTCATCATGGATGTGCAACCACCAAATCTGCAGCAGCTGCGTGATGCTCTCGTGTCGATACAGAGCAAACTGTCTGAGGAATGTCTCCAGTTCCTTGTTTACTCTGTTCCACAAAGCATTAATTATTCTGAAGGCACTCGAACCCAGTGCCAACAATTTGTACATAACAGTGGCCGGTAAGTGTAGATGTTTTTTATAAACAGTAATTATTAAACCTCGGGGTTCTGAAAGGTGCTCTCTCAAGCATTTTCTGTTCATATAAACATTTTTTACCTACCTGTCTTTGAAGAAGAAGATCTCTCCTCTGATCTGGGCCACAGCATCAAAGATAATGTTTTCATTGCATACATCCATTGGTGTGACTGGTGGGGTGTGAGTGGGTAAGGGTTTGTCTGTGGGTACTCCTGTGTAGAGAAAACAGAGTTATGGATATCACATTAGAACTTGGTATTTTGCAAGTTTGCAGATCATTTGCACGCCACAGTATCCAGAACACTAACCATAGAGCTCTTGAATGCCTTTGACATCGTCGTCAGACAAGCGTAAGGTTCGGGTGAACGTGTATATTGGAGCCATGAGAGCGCCAGGGTCCTCAGAGTGCTCCAGACCTAGAGCATGACCAAACTCATGCGCAGCCACAAGGAACAGGCTGTAACCTGAGAAACACAGAGAGGTTGATTCAGGAAATGGACGAAGCTCTCAGTATGACACAGCAGACTCGACCAAAACAGGAGCTTTTCCATTTTAAATGAAAATGAAATATTTCAGTGACACCTTGGTCAGGACAGAAGCCCCACTTTCGGTCGTCGTCGAAGCTTTTGGTAACAGCGCACCACATTTTTCCATCATTGCGTCCAGATGTGGTGCAAGACTCGTAGGAGTCACCCAGAAATGTGAAGGGGAAGACACAGGGTGCACCGTCTGAGTTTCCTCCAGACGTTGACATTGCTTTAGGGAAATAAATACAACAGCATTTTGAATATGAAAAAAAAAATACAGGTATGTGCTTTGAATGTAGAGCAATTTAAACACATGATAAAACTTAATGAACATTTACGTCGCAGTCGCTTTGGATAAAAGTAAATTATTCAGGAATCAAGTCCAAGGTATTTTATGCAGTTGTTTGAACAGAAGTAGAGATACTTCTTTAGATATATTATAGAGGCCAAAACAAAATGATGATTTTTTTTGTTGTAATTGTTCAAATATTAATTTAGAAAAATGATCCTGGTGGAAACCCATGCACGAATCTGCAGCCGATTTGCTTTTACACAGCAGAGTGTACCTCAGACAGTGGATCCTCTTTTACATTACATTTGCCATGGTTATCTACAGTGTATGGATATCATTTATAACACTGAAACAAACAGTATTTGGCAATATCAACATATTGAAAGAAGCAACTTCTCTTCTAACTAAAAAAAACAGTTAACTTTGAGTTATCTCATGTTCGCTTTAACAGATAAAATCTGGCCTTCAACATCGTCGGCCTCAGCAGCTTGATCCCAAGCTTTGTCCTCAACAAACAGCTCTTTACGAAGTGTTTTGAGGATCGTAAATAGCTGAATGTTGTTCAACTCGTTGAAAATGAGGTGAATGCATCACATCTGTTCCTATATCGAATTTATACAAAAACTAAAACAATTGTTTTAAAAGAATGTGGGACGGGGATATTTTGAGATGCTTTAAACTTGTTCAAAACAGCAGATTAGATTTTTCATTGGATAACATTCGGCTATATAACACAATTTTGGCACAATTTAGTGCATTTTTGTAGACCGTCACACTTGCAGCTCGTCAGTGCATAAATGATCTTTGCCCTCCGGAGTGTGCAGATGCCCGCAGATGCACTCGATGGGCAACATCTCATCCGTGCGGAAAGAGACGCTACAAATCTTGGATGAGAAAATAGGAAAACGTTAACATTGTTTGATACTAGGGGATTTTCAGCTCTTTTGATATTAAACTTTCATACTCAAGCAGGTTTGGAGAGTAAGCCCCATCCACATGTACCGGGTTATTTTGGTTGCTTCTCAAGGTGATGCATTTCGAAAATGCTACGTGTAGATGAGAGATTTTTTTCAAGTTTGTCGTCACACTCTGTCACCTCTTTGTTTACAAAGACTTAGTGTAATGGTGGACGAAGAGAGGACTGTGTTGCTGTTTTCTCTGCTATCGTGGCTTACAGCATGTACAGGTTTGTTTCCTGTTGGATCACCTAACAGTGCTGCTCATGGCCACCAATGAGCTAATGGACATCGTAAACCGTAGGGACGTAGATTGACCGGTAGCTACGACCGGCAGATGCTGCACTGATCCGTCGGCCAATATTTCCCCTTAATCGTGAACAAGACTCAAGATTCTTCATCTCCTCCACTTGATCCAAGATAACTTGATGCAGGAAGGGAACATTCCATCATTTCTGGATTAAGAACCATGGCCTGCGATGTTGTAATTATTTACAAAAGCAATGCATTCTGATAACTGGGCTAAATTGGTTTCTATGAGCTATAGAGCTGGTATCATCAGCACAGCAGTCAAAGCTAACATCATGTCTCCTAATTATAGTGTTAAAAAGGCCAGCCCTCAGAGTGGAGTCATCCAACTCCCCCTGCAGGGGGGGAGACTGTTCCAAACACTCCTATAGACTGTTGCAGTCTATTCAGAGTTTCCAGTTATTCAGAGTTGACTAAATAGTTTGTAGTTTGTATTGTTGCGTACATAGAGTGAAAATTTGATATGCCACAAGTGTTTAAGGTTGATGCGTTTGTGTTGCATAAGCACAACGATTGCGCATGTGCTGTATACAGGTGGTGCGGCTGCGGTAGAGAATACTTATTTGTGAGTTATAGGAGTAATTTATTATTTTCTGTTGTGTATTTGTTTATTGTATATTCATACATTTGGCATTTTTGTGTTTACAGAACTACGCACCTGCCTAATCATTAGCACTCATATCTAATTCATCAACATTTGGAAGCACATCCCTAGGGTAAGACTGCGGTTATCTAATAGACCGGAACGAGCCCTCAGCACTCAGCTAGGAATAGGGTCTCTAGAATAAACGCAATACTTGAAATTGAAGCATATAAAAACTGATTTTTATACGAACAACTTTGTGTATCTGTTTTGTTAAATGTGATTTTGAGTTTGAGAAAAACCCACACATTAAAAAGATCACAACAGTTTCAGGAAAGAGTCATTGCTAATCCCACAGACTCAACATTCTAAATCACAGGGACTCTATGAACTCAACAAGAGGGAATAAGTGTAATCAAAGTGGAGTTCAGCTAAAGTATAGTGGTTATGTCCAAAGTGGCAATTTAAAGTGGAGTCTAGCGCCACACACTACTTGTTGTAAGACTATTATTCCACCCCGACACAAACATGAAAAGATGTCTACATTCTCAGCCAGTTGCAGCCAGATGAGGATCTGCTTAACCCAAATTAACAGCTGATTGAGTAAAAGACAAACTTTCTGATGGAAACCTGAGTGTGAACAGAAATAATGCCCTATATAAAATCACTTTCAATTATTTAAATATTTAAAGCATCAACTGTGATCTATCATCACTTTAAATCACATGGCAGCAACTCATTGTTCGTGCACAATCATCTCTAGGGTTTCCAAGATCACACCAGGTGTTCCTCCGGCCCACTAAAAACAGGATACTGAGGCTACAATTCAAACCGGGTCACCAAAATTGGACAATAGGAGATTGCTACAAGTTTACAGTAACCTGTGTAATGGATATTTCTTCTTAACCAAGTATTTGAGAAGATTCAACAGAAAACGCAGGTGTATTTAACTTAAACATGTAGACAGGATTCAGCTCAACACATCTATGCGATCCTGTCTAAGAAGGGAGGGGCAAAAATGGGGAAGGGTAAAAGAGTTGTTCAAAGAGAGAAACCTTTCTCAGAAGAAAAAAAAGGAAAAAAGAGAGATTGACACTTCAGAGCAGCTATTTTAAGAGATTGTCACTTCCTGTTTGTGATGTATTTCCCGTTCCAACCAAAAATTGGATTACAAATATTTTTTTATTACACTCCTTCATCTAGAAGGGAATGCTCTATAAGTTACTTGTAACACACATGGTTTATCAGTTTCCCACCCCCCCAAAAATATTGGAGATTGGTTCCGATATTGGATTTGACATGTGATCAAAGTCATGAAGAGGCAAAAAGAAAACATTTATTCATTTGGCAGATGCTTTTATCCAAAGCGAGTTACATTTCAAGGAATGAACATTTTACTTCTTGCTTTCCATTGGGTTCGAACCCAAAACCTTTGTTTTGCTTGAGCAATGCTCTACTGACTGAACCGCATGAGCCAGAGGCATTCTATAGAATGATGCCTTATTAATCAGTTCGTAAAATCTCTCACATTACATGTTATCTGCCAGGAGCTGGCCCCTAGATGTGTGGAGGACGAATGTCCATATGTTGTGATGTCATCTGGGGACTAAGCATTTAAAAATGAATAAAACGAAGGGTTTTGCATTCAAAACATTTATGCACAGGAGACACCTGTTACCATCTCAGTGCCACACTGACAAAGAGTTGATTGTACTCAGTCCTATTGAAAATACCTGACTCAATGAAAACCGCTAAATGTCGTGCTTCTACTATCCAGTGTGCCTTTTAATCTTATAGACTGACCTGTCTCTGGACAGAACCCGTAAGTCTTGTCACGGTCGTAATCTTCAGTGGTGGCGCACCAGCGATACCCATCATCCCTGCCTGCAGTGGTGCAACCATCGTATTTGTCCCCTTGGAAGGTGAAAGGAAACTTACAAGGGGCTCCGTCAGCATTTCCTCCCAGTGTGAACAGGACTGCAACACAGGGAGCAGAAGGATTTGTTACCTGTCATTGGCATACATTGAGCCAGATTTGATGCACTCGGATGCTTCTGAAGGAGGTCAGACAAACACAAATCCATTAGCTGGATTTCGACATGAAATGATGACAGTAACTAATGCGCCGAACATGACGACGGTAACTGCCTGATGTGTGACACGGTAAAAATCGACAGAACTCACGCTCATGAGGGCAGAAGCCATATTTTCCATCTTCATCGAAGTTGTATGTAGTGGAGCACCAGAGGAAGCCATCATCTCGACCTTGAGAGGTGCAGCTGTTGTACTCTTTACCCATGAACAAGAATGGAAACTTACAAAACTCGCCCTCCGCGTTACCGTACTTCACCTTCACGACTGCACAGAGAGAAAAAATCAAAACCACATTTCAAACTCAGTTTGATCACCACCAGAACAAAAACGTCTAATACCTTGCCCTTCACCCAGAGTCCACTGCTCGTCATCATCAAAGTGAGAGTCTCCTCCAATCCCAGGTCCAGGGGCAAAGGCATGAGCCAGCAGACCATCCTTTCCATCGAATGGGTAACCATCACCATGTTCTGAAGAAAATAACAACTTTAACATCAATATTTACATTAAACCAGAGGTCGCAGGCACACAACGGAAGAAGGCAGATCTTCAAATGAGACGCCACTGGAGGGCCACAAGCTCAAATAATCAACTGCTTTTTTAGGAGGTATGTTGACTTTTTTCCAGCAGAATGAGTAGCAAAGATGTATCAAAGAAGATGTAAACGGCATTTTTCATGTAGAGTGTCTCTAGCAGAGGACTCATTGTGTAAGAAACTTTCATCCTGTGGGATGTAGAAGAAACCAAAAACGTTTTGTTCTTTCTTAAGAAAAGGGTAAAATATTATTTTGGATACCATTTCGACCAAAGTTAATCATGATGTCAGCTTCTCCATCCATGATCCTGCTGAATTTTAAAGGCGTGACATCACTCCATACTTTAAAAGCACGATAGAAAGCATCATCAATTGTGTCTTCATCCAGATCTGGGGTGTGCCCTAAGATTCTGCAGAGGAAGAAGTGGACTGTGAGATGTTTCAAAATATTGCGGTTGAGGCAAATGTGTATTTGACCCCCTGCGAAATTTGAACGTTTGCCCACTGACAAAAAACAAGATCTGTCTATTATTTTAACAGTAGATATATTTCCACCATGACAGAGAGAGGGAGCAATCAATGATGTCATTAAAAGGTTCCATTCTCACTATGAGCGATGGTAAACAGCCGAAGATGGTAAACAGCCTGGTTGCTATGAAAGGGTCACCGACATAATATAATATTCCCCGGGTCAATATGAATAACAAAAACCAAACCCATGTCTCTATGATTTTGCAAAGCTGAAAGGGATGTCAAAAATGTTTGTGTAAACAGCTGTCAGTTCCTTTGTCATTCGGCAAACATCCAAATCCCTCAAACATAAACTAAATATTGGGGTGCCAAAGCTCAAAACTTTATGGAAACTTACACACACACACCTGTAGGTAATGTTTTTTTGTCCCCACTTGGGTTTCCTGTGAAAGAAGTTGTAGTTGGCCACATCGGGAACGCCACATCGTGGTTTCTTCATGATTTCCACAGTCTTCTGGTCGATCTCGCCTGTCTCTGGTAAAGCGAAAAACTTCTGCATCTTCTTCAGCGTGTCCTTCAACACCATCAGATTACACCTGTCTTCAGGGCAGCCGTAGAACTTGTTTAGGTAGTGCTATGGGAAATACAACAATATATAGATATAGAGAATTTAAAAATGAGCAAGAAGGAACCAAGAGTTCCCTTCATTACACCTTTTCCTTTTGAGCAACGACTTGATAATTTTTCAGTTTCAAGAAATGAAAGATGTTCAATGCAGCATCAATATTACTACTTCTGACATTTATAACATAAAAACCATAAACTTTTATAGTGAAATTGGAAAACCGTTAAAATGTTCACTTAAAAACAAACCCGACCAAGAAATCCATACTTCTGAGAGGAACAGGGCTGACTCACCAAAGCCACTTCTTTGTCTGTGTGAACTGTATCATCGCCGGGGAACTTTATGATGGGTGAGGGCGCAGCCAACGTTTGAAAGATGGCGAGACACTGTACAAAGAAAACTATGAGGACGAGATGCCCACAACTGAGAAACTTCATTGAGGTCATTTTGAGGTTCTTCCGATGTCCGTGTGTTGAGAAGACGGAGGCGAACGTGGCGTCTCCAGGCTCAAAGTGTCCCCGATTGCGCTGCAGCTCTTCTCTCTTTTCTTCAGCGTCTCATGCTGTGGTTTGCGGAATAACTTCGGCTTCTGCTTGCACAAGCACTTTCCCGATGCTGGGCTGTCTGGAGCTGGGACTGCGCAGCCTCCGAATCCAAGAGTTTGGAAAAGTTCAGTGAAATAGGAGACGACGAGGCGGAGACGAGCGACCGGGGGTTTCTTGCAGGCGCGCAATCCGTTATATTTTTGGCCATAACTTACTTTTCCACATTTCATTTTTAGTTTCCTTTTTTTATCAATGTGTTATACTCTTCGCATTTAGGCCTGATAAAAACAAACTGAAACAATTAAACTCGGTAAAAAAAAATAGGCGCAGGTTGCACTTTTTGCTTTTATTTAAAGATTTTCTGTTGTAATATTGAAAATGCAAAGATTGAACCCCTGAGGGAAGGCATGGATGAACATGAAACAACTGGTTTTATAATTTCACTGTATTGTGTAAAAAATAAAAAGTTTTTTTGAGACCAAACCAGTGTGTAACTTTTGAGACGGTCCCTAAATAAATGAATATCAAATGTCCAACGTCAAACCAACTTACTGCCAGTGTACAAATAAGCATTGTTTTCTGTTTTCTGTGTGTTCAACCTTTTATTTGAAGTCTGTTAAATCAACAATACAGTCCTCTTCCTGTTTTGCTGCTTGATGGGTTCGCTGCACAAATATCACAAGCACGTTTTTATTTTAAAACATGTTCTTTTCTCACAAAAAAAACATCATCCACACTTGCCCGTAAAAAAAAACTGTCCACACGATCATTCAAAAACCATTGAATTGACTCTACCCCACCAACAGGTGGCAGTAGATTCGTGCATTTTTACAATGTGTATTCAGCATTATGTTTGTAAAATCAAACAGAAAACATCTGCAGTGGATGTTTTAACATGGAGCACCACAAAATCTTGCCTGTGATAGCGATGTTGAGCCCCTGTGACATCTGTGACACACGTGTTGGTCTGCAGTTTAATTGGGGACGGCCTATAAAAGCAGTGTATTCAACATATTATGTAGCGATATAATTAAACAAACCACCATGGCCGGCATTTTCAAAAATGCAAGGTTACATGAAAACATATCTAAATTTACAAAAACAATCACACAGAAATAACTGCACAGAAATAATCAGGAAGGGCCAATTTGTTTGGCTGACCACTGTGCCTATATGATCCTCAACATAGCCTTTCTTCAAAAGAGCTTTAACAACCCATCTAGAAACCTCAGTCTAATGTATGGGACTTTGTTGATGCAATATAACTACCGTATGCCTTGGTTTAAGACAGTTTTAACCCTCCTACACAGCTGTTTCTGTTTCAGTTCATGAAAGGGCTACGTTGATGACATTAGCAGCTGTTTTGGAATACCTGGAATATTTGTTTACCTTTAGACAGTACTGTACATCCAGAAAACAAACAAACATTTAAATAAATAAATAACTCAAGGTGACTGCATCATTGAAGCACAGGATGTAGATTTTGCTGCCTTTTAGTGAAGGGATTAATTACAATCAAAATCTTAAAATTTACCTTATTAAAGATAGTTTGAGAAACCGGGCTCAGCAGTGGACGCTAATGTGCTAGCTACAGGATAAAAATGACGTAAAATTTTTTTTATTGTAAAGTGAAAATGGTGTTAGCCTCGTTTAGAGACAGTTTGATAACAATTTATTTTCTCTTTATTTTGACAGACGTTCAATATTTCAAAAGGGAAATGTTTCCCTCTGGCGGTGTAGTTGTGCAAATGAACATTAAGAATTGAGATTGGAAAGAATTGGAAAGAATCTCTTTCCAATCAAAAATCTTTTACTTTCACATTTGTTTGTTTAAACATACAAAGAAATTTACATTTCGTTTTTTTATTTAAAATTTGCACCTTTGTTCTTTAGAGCTCAACACTTTATTACCCTTTCCAATAAAGAAATTAAATAATTGCTAAATCGCATCTCAAGAGAAACACTTCATTTTTGTCTTCCGTTTCGACATATTTGATATTGATCAAGATAAAGCACATGCATGCCATCTAATGCAAAAGAGCAGATTTAAATGTCCACGTTTCTATTTTAAATCCTAAAGCAACCGCGCCCTCTGGTGGTGGATATAAGCTTTCACAGCCTTTGATGTTTCCTCTGCGGGGTTTGTTGAGCTTCAGCAGGCCGCAGTTTGCCCTGGATTTCCTCTAAACTCTCTCTTGCTTCAAGTAGAGGGATTAAACTCGACAGAATATTGATGTTGGTTCTTTACAGGAGAGAGCTGTAGAAAATCAGTGAACTCAAACAGGCAGAAAGCTCTCATTCCTTTGCGCATCTCTCCTGAGAGTTCTCCTAGCACTGAATATATTTTTTTTAAATCTGGAAATAAAGTGCATGTTTATTTGGCCATGACATGCTCCAGCTCATTTAATTCTTAAAAAGGGAAACAGCATTTTCAGTATTTCTTCCTCTATCTAGGAGAGGCCTCCCCTCTCTCTCTCTTCCATTACGATGAAAGCATCACTTGGTCTGTGTCAGCAAATAGAAATGTCCTGTTCGCTCAGGGCTTCGGATGCTTGTGAATGCACTACAGGCGTGGGGAGAGCGAGATGATAAACTTTGATTTGTATGCAAATGGTTTCTTTTGTTCTGCGTTTGCTGGCTGCCAGATCCTTTACTTGTAGCTTGCTCTCTTCTTTTGGTGTCTCTTGCAGAAGCTCTCGGGTGAACCCTGCACACGCGTGCTCCAACAGAATGCAAATGCCCAGCTGATTCATCCACGGGCTGATGAAACATTTAATCAACATCTCTGGCAAGGTTTAAAACTAAATGGGCTGCATTCGTAAGATGACTCTGTAGGAGTCGGAAAGTCCTCTGACAAAGTGAAAACATCATATTCCACTCTGTCTGGCATTTCTCTCGAGTTAGCTCCTCGGGGGGAGGCAGCGTGTCTGTTCGAGGGCCATCTTGCTCTCTCGTCCTCCATGTTGTCACTGGTGTAAAGGGAATGCTACATGGTGACTGTTCTCATCCTTTCTCTGCCATCCAGCTGGCCCTTGCTTTTCCTCTTGAACCACAAGAGCGCGTCTGGACTCCCCCCGCTGATTGAATCAGGCCAATCAATAGACGCGAGAGACGGGGATTCATGTGGGTCATGTCAGAACATCTGTCAACATTGTGACCCATTTGGGACGTGTTCTGGCTGTGTTCAAATGCGCCACTGATCAGTGACCTGCCGCTGGTAATTTGGACACTTGTGGTCTTGTTCCAATTTGGATGCGATAGTGTACAAGTGCTCACTACAGAGTGATTTAATATCTTGACGAAGGGCGAGTGAAGAACTCTGACCTACTGAGTGAATTTCATGAGATGATCTCACTCGCTTCATGCAGATGTGTGGAGGGAGAGAGAAACACGTGAAAGTCTGTATTTGCAGGAGAATCTTTCTTTAGCACAGGTATAAACACGGTTTGTTAAATACGGTAGTTGTTTTTGATTAGTGATACTTGCTGTTGACATTTAATTGTATTTGTGCTTTGCAGACTGTGCACCAACATCCGAGCAGTTTTATCTTTCACATCTCTCTATTTTAAACTCATGCATTTGAATCCAGCTAATCTTGCTCGGCATTGTTTTGTTGTTTTTATATTTTTATTTTTTTTATTTTAACCTTATGTAAATCACTTTTCTGTACAAACGAACATGCCTTGCGGATCAATTACCAACTCTCAAGCTGCTTTATATCTGTTTTAAAATCAAAAACAAGTGAAGACTAGTTGAATTATAGAAAAATGTATAAATTACTTTCATTGTCATATAATGTGTAATCCTGACACTTAGAAAAAGGTTCTAAACATGGTTCTTTAGTTTGTAATCATAGGGGAAGACTGAAATTGTACTGAAAAATACAATTTGGAGTATTAAATGTAGTAATTTTTTTAGCTGCACAAATCGCAAAAAAAAACTTTTTTTATGTGTTATTATAAAAATTCTAAAGTGTTGAGACAAAATAAAAATTCACAACCCCTCCCCAAACAACAAAGACTAGATCAAAACAATGTGACAATCCAAAATCCAGGCAAACCTTTCCTAAACCTTAAACCCTGTTCTCCGTGCTTTTTGTTCCATTTTGCTTTTTAAGCCAGAACTTTTAAAAACACAAGCCATATCACAGGTCTCATACTTCCAAGAGTTATCGCTCTTTTCACCCCCAGATCGCACTGATGGCACTGATGTGGGGTCTGTAAAATGAAACTGAAAGACAGTTGCGCAAGCTAATAAACTTTTTGCAATGTATGCATTAGATTAAAAGGTATAATAGGTGGGTCACGTACTTGTTTCAAAACAGCCGGTGCGCGCATACAATGTAAGACTTCTCTTTGCTTTACCATTTTTAGCTAAAAACACATTTTTTCACACAAATCAAGCCCTGCCTATGTTTTAAATGACATAAGAAATCTAAATCTGAGAGTGAAGATTTGTAAATTTGCCTGCAAAGCATTATTCGTTAAAGAAAGACCTGAATAATTGCCTTCGTTTGCTCCAAGTACTTTTGTCAAGCTCATTTTGTGTGGAACATGCCATTATCTTTACATGACACATATTATAGCTCTGTATGGAAATACTTGGATGAATTATTGATCATAAACCCATTATCTCTTGAGTAATTTATTCATGAGCGCATGAACAAGCTGCTCAAACGCTTCAAAGCGATCGCTGCTCTTATTGTTGTTTCTATTTTGCTCTCAGAAGCAAAGTGTGAAAGATGATTTTTGCACGAGCTTTGTTTGATTGGCGTTTTGTTCATAAAAATGGCCCCGAACAGCATTTGTTCCATTATTTCCGTTCACCACTTTTCCTCGGCGCATGTTTCTTTTTGAGCATGAGCTTGTAAACACTGATGGAATAACGCGTTCCATAATGACAGAGTGGGCACGTCGGGTGTCTCCTGCGGTGTCTCTCAATCTCAATAATAGGTCAACAGCTGTATTTAAAAAATTAATCACATTTCTTGGCAGTCGCAAAGGTTAGCCTGTCTCGCTTGGAGATGCAAGCGGGGTTCTCTGATCAGTGGAAAATCTCAATGGAGACGAGCCGAGCTGCCTTTGATGAGACAAGCATGTAAATGATTTGTGTCTTTATAGGAGACGCGTGTGCATCTTCTTCACAGATGGGTGTTTTGGAAATAGGTGCTCTGTGCTTGAAATGAGCACGTTTTCTCAGAGCACATATACACACATCCATCTCTGAGCAATCAGACCAGAACTGACATTTAGATTAGTAGCGAACACTACTTCATTTAAACTCAGACATATTCATACTTGTGCTGGTGCATGGTTCCTGCGACATCCCAAATAAACACTGTTTACCCTTTACTTCTTTGAAATATTGATGTTTTTGCAAGCTTCATACAAATGACTACTCAAGAAATCAAGAAGTGCGTGAACATTTAAATGAAACATTCATCCGTACGACACATGGTTTTTAGTTTACTTAAAATATTCAAATTGTTTTCTGTATCCAATTACCCGACAGACACCGTGAATGACTTTGTTTCATTGGTTAAAGATGAACGGTGTCGAAAAAGAGATTTCAGAAAACATCTGCCAGCTTTTCCCTGGACTGCAAAGGCAGAAATCACAAGCTGAGTCTTTACATAAAAAGTCTCCTTTAAAGAAAAAGGTTTTAGGGTTTTTGTGATACTGTGCTTTAAAGTTTATGCATTAAAAAAAATACTCTAAATGTGTTATAAAAAAGTGTATAGAACACACAGTTTGAAGGAAGCACAACAGCAGCTCGCATGTTATACCGCCACCTAGTGGCCCAGCATATATTTGGCTCCTGCACATTGTATACAACAAAAAAAAAAAACAGCAATGCATGTAAAGAAATATGAATTTGGTATTTTTTTTTTCTTTTTTTTTTAGCCCCAGATTGTTTTTATTTGTAAATTTACAGCAGTGAACGATAATTAACCAAAGATGCTTCTGGTGTTGCAAAGATTTGTTTAAGAACTGAAGCATAAGTCAAGACCATTCTAAAATCTCTGCAAAGGTCTGGTAAGGCACATCTAAGCATTAATACCGGGACAGTTTGCTCTAGGTATAATCTGTAATGTTATGTACGTTGCAAAATGTACGTTTACACATGTGATTCTTGTCCTAAAACTTGCCTTAAATCTGTTCTTGATATTTTGCTTTGTTGATAAGTAAAAACAATTTTTTTAAATATATACAGTGAAGTTAATATGTTTTTTTGATCTTAGGGTCTAGAATTTTTAAAATAATTTTTCTGGTTTATTTCTCAAATATTTGTTCAGAATTAACCGAGAGCCCAGCCCTTTAGTGGCAATCTACAATGGCATAATTATATACCTCTCCCCTGGATTTTACTTGTGTATCACACGACTGGCAGTCTATTTTAACAGTGAAGGTCTATGTTGTCTATTCATTTCAGGCGTGGAGGCTGCAGTTTGGAGTCTTTGTATGAAGTCAGTCAAGTCACGCTAGCGGTTTTTCATGAATGGACTGAAAGCAGCACCCGGCGTCTGTTTTTCTGTAAAAACTAGCTTCTCTGTTGTGATATATGCATGTTCTCAGGGATTTCGGATGTTTATAATTTGGCCAAAGACGCCTTTCCTCTCCTCATTCCTGTTGCCCATACTTTAAAGCTCCTTGTCTCTTGATGTAAGCACTACCTGGCACGCCATCTCTCCTTTCCTCTCTTGATCTCTCTCTGTCTCCCTCGCTTTGCTTATAGGGTTCTCCTCAACGTCTCCTTCTCACTTCGGGATATTAAGAGGGACCTTTGACAGGAAGCAGAGGCCCATGGTCTGGCAGATACAAAGCAACACAGTGGATCACCTTTCAGAATGTGGGTGAAACAGATGAAGCTTGAGGTGAAGTGACCACAGGTTCCACAGACTGATGATGGGAAACTTCATACCGTGTTTCACATACGTATCTTTATAAGAAATGATAAAGACAAGGCTCGTAGGATCTCTGTCAGTAAGTCTGTTCAGTGAGGAAAAAAAGTCACTATGAGCGTCAACACACAGTGCTTTTGTTAAAGTTTGGGCACCACTGTAAATTTGAATGATTTTTCTTTTAGAAATCATTTGTTGTCTGAATGACACATTTCAGTTAAATGTATCATAAAAGAGACAAACAAAAAAGTTTCTATGATTTATGGAAAGTGTGCAAGAGTTAATTAAACAAAATCAGGCATGTGGATAAATTTAGGCGCCACAAAAGAAAAATGAACTCAATTTTTGTGCTTCCTCTTTCTGTAGCTTCCAATTAGAGTCTGGATTCTGGCAGAAAGTGTTTTACACCATTTTTGTTTGCAAAACATCTCCAGTTTAGTCAGGTTTGATGGTTTCCAGCATGAAAAGCCCGCTTTTTACCACACCACAAATATCCAACATTATTCAGGTCTGGGGCCTGAGATGCTCATTCCAGAATGTTCTACTTGTTCCTCTGTATGAATGCTGCAGTAGATTTCGAGTTGTGTTTAGGGTCGTTGTCTTGCTGAAGAATCCAGACCCGGCACAACTTCAGCTTTGTCTCTGATTCCTGGACATTGTTCTCCAGAATCTGCTGATATTGAGTGGAATCCACAGGACCCTCAACTTCAACAAGATTCCCACTCCCTGTACTGGACACAGCCCCACAGCTTGATGGAACCACCACCAGATTTTACTGTAGGGAGCAAGTGTTTCTTTTGGAATGCTGTTGTTTCTTTTGCCTTGTTTTGCGCAAATAACTCTATTTTAGTTTCATCAGTCCACAGCACCTTCTTCCAAAATGAAGCCAGCTTGTCTAAATGTGCTTCAGCAGACCTCAAGGGACACCGTTTGTGTCGTGTGCAGAGAAAAGGCTTTTCCCGCATCACTCGTCCATGCAGCATCTCCTTGTGTAAAGTGCTCTGAATAGTTAAATGATGCCCAGTGACGCCATCTGCAGGAAGATGATTCTGCAGATCTTTGGAGCTGGTCTGTGGGTTGTCCGTGACTGTTCTCACCATCTGGTGCCTCTGATGATCTAAGATTTCTCTTTGTCTGCGGCTTTGAGTCTGAACTAGAACTGTTTTCTAATTCTTCACAATGTTCCTCATAGTTGAAAACAGGAGCTTAAATCTCTGAGAGCTTTCTGTCTCCTTCCCCTAAACCGTGATGCTCAACAATCATCGTTTTCAGCTCGTCTCAGAGTTGTTTTGAGACTCTCACTCTTTAAAAAAAGATGCAAAAAGGAGAAACACTCACAATTGGCCTCTTTCAAATACTTTCTCCTGATTGGAGGTCACTGTGTCACTGAGGTTACTAAACCAATGTTGAGTTCTAAAAATGAATGCTAGATGTATTGAACTCCATAAAATACCTAAATTTTGCACACATCTAATTTTGTTTTATAATTCTTGCACAGGTTCCAAAATAAACATTGTTTCACTTCTCAAATATCACTGTGTTTGTCCTGTGTGATGTATTTAACTGAAAGAACTTATCCATGCAACAAATGATGTGCAAAGGAAAGTCATTAAAGTTTTACAGGGGTGTCTGAACATGTGCTGCTACTTTATCTTAAACACAAAAAAATTCCTGAGAGTTGTCTTCTGATAAGACACTCTGCAGCGTGGAGATACATTTTTAAATCAGATTTTCAACTGGGATGTTCCTATATACTAGAATCTGTCACTTGTGCTGGATAAACACGTTTGTTTTGATCTGCAGATGTCCGTTCGGATGTTGAATAAAGGTGTGACGGCATATGCATCAAAAGCCCTGCACCGCTAGCATCCATTAATATGCAAACGTAGAGTACGGCTTAAATTTAATTTATATAATATTCCCTGCAGAATTGTTATCATAGGGATCTAACCAGCAGCATTTGGCCTATAAAGAAATCAACGTTGTCTCCTTGTTAAGTACGCCGATGCATCAAGCTATAATCTCTGCAGTAGATGAACGCTATTTCATATTAAACAAGACGAATGTATTCTTATTTCATATTTTTCTAATTTTTCCTGTCTGACCATCTGTATGTATTAAGGCTCAGTAAGATTAATCTCTTGATCCCATTGGAGTAGGAGGCAGGTGTTTTTCCTAATACATCTATGAGTAAATAAGGCCTAGTATCAGAACATAATCCCTTGCATTATTTTTTTTTTTTATCTCATGCCAATGTCACAGTTTCTATTGTGGTTACTTGTGCATGTGATCAGTGGGGGTTGCATATGCCCGGACATTTTCTAAGAGCGGCATTGTGAATATCACTGGTGTATGAAATTGCTTGGAAAGTCTCCGGATCACAGTGCTAAATCATTTAAGAGCCCCTTCCTCTTGAAAGGGGATCTGCCTTGACAGGAAAGTGTGCATGCATGTGTAAGAAATGGGGCACTCGAGGTGTGTTTAAAGAGAGAAAGCAAAGGTCAAAGAAGCTGTGACCTCTGTTCTAATAGCTCAGCTTGCAGGCCCTTCATGATTTGGTCAATAATCTTCACTTTCATAACATACACGATTGTTTCATCCCCTGGTTTCACATAACTGAATCTTTACGAAAGATTATTTATTTTAATTACATACATTTTAACGAATTTTGTTTAGTCGAATTCACCTAACATTCATTGTTTTTGTTTTATTATACATGGAATGTAAAAAATACCTTTAGCACTAATTACCTGAACTCAAAATTGGTTTGGTAACCTCAGTGACCTCCAACACACAGGTGAATCCAATCAGGAGAAAGTATTTAAAGGAGGCCGATTGTAAGTGTTTCTTCTCTAAAGAGTGGGAGTCTCAAAACAACTCTGAGATGAGCTGAAAACAATGATTGTTGAGCACCACGGTTTAGCGGAAGGAGACTGAAAGCTCTCAGAGATCTATGCTGTGAAGTTTCAACAATGAAGAACATTATGAGGCATCGAAAGACTAGAAGCACTAGTTAAGGCCAAAGTGCAAAAGCAAGAGAAATGTCAGATAATCAGAGGCCCAGGATGGTGAGAGCAGTCACGGCCAACCCACAGACCAGCTCCAAAGACTCTTGGCATCATCTTGCTAAAACATGGTCTACAAAATCGCAATCTCAGTTCCCAGACCTGAATATTATTGAACATTTGTGATGTGTTTTAAAGTGGGCTGTTCATGCCCGGAAACCATCAAAACTGACTGAACTGAAGATATTTTGGTCCAAACTACCTCCTGCCAAAATCCAGAGTCTAACTGGAAGTAATAGAAAGTGTTTAGAGGCTGTTATTTCTTCAAAAGGAAGATGCACAAAGTATTGAGTGAATTGCTATTTTGTGAAGGAATTTTGTTTAAATAATTCTTACACATGTTCCATAAATCCTATCAAATTTATTTCACTTCTGAAATATCACTGTGTTCGTCTCCTGTAAGTTATTATCTAAACAACCAATGATTTTAAAAGTAAATTCACAGGGGTGCTCACACTTTTGCATACCACTGTATTTGGTTAAGTTAAATTATCTATATTTTTGAACAAAAGAAAAAAAAACTAAGGGTTTTCAATTTGACAGTCATCGTCAAAAAGTGGTGCAGAATGGGAATTTGAAAATTTGAAAAAAAAAAATGAGTGCAGAAATTGACTCATATTAATACATTTCCGATTAAACCTTTATTGGGAGAATAAATTAAATAAGCTGTGATGTGGATCCCCAGTCATGTGACTATAACACTGGGAATGTTGTATTATGTTATATAAAATGTTGGAGGTGACTTCACATAATGTGACTTTCTAAATCAGTGTCTTGTCCCATACTTCATTTGAGTCCCAAACGGAGACTTACACAAAGTACAAACAGCTCGAATCCTTAAATAAATAACTATATAAAACAACCCCCCCCCCAATGCTCAAATAACACCATAATCTAAAAAACTCCATTTCATTCATTTTAATTAATTAAGCTGTGTGAAACTGAAATAAAAAAAAATCTAGTTATTTCCAAACAAAAGTGGATTTGTTAAACTGAACCAACAAAAGCCATATTTGCTGTTTAAGAGCTAAACCTTAGAGATTTTCAGGTGGGGGAATAATAAATAATATGAGCCTTAAAATAATAATAATATGAGCCTAAAACCCTTCACTGGGTGAAAAAGCATTCACACAAGTTACTACTGCGATCTGGCATCATTGGACAAATCTGGTTCTCATTTGTTAGGGAAAAATGCTTATTTAAGACCTTTTCTTTGTGGTTTTTCTTAAATTGGAATATTTCCACACCTGACCATTCCTTAAAAATCTCTGGCCAAAGTACCTGCCATTGAAAGAGTAGATCACAAAAACAGTTTTTCATATATTGTAAACCATTTCGAAGCCTTTACATTGGCCAAAAAAACCTTGAATGTATGTTAAATCACACTGCCAGCTGTTGCATTGGCATCCAGGGTTTTTGCATTTTACCTGTAAGGGGTCATGTGACTGTGATTATAAAATAAATAAATAAATAATAAAAAGACATTATTGTGTCATCATTTGATGCATTTTTCAACACCCTGGAATTATTTGAATCACCAAAGACCACATTTTCATTTTGAAATCTTATTAAGTCTGTGCAAGAGAAAAGTCATGGAATGAGTTTGAGTAAATTAATAGCAAATATTAATTTCTAGCTAAACTAACCCTCCGCATGTTCTTGTAAATTTACTGATACGGAATGTATTCTCATCGCTGTCACACGCACACCCAGATCTCCTCTGAGGTGCTGGAGGCATACTGATTAGGAAGGCCATTTGCAATATGAAAATGAAATCCCGAGCCCTCCAGTGGCTTTCATCTGGGACTGATCTGGGGTCAGCCCCCACAAGGCTCATGCAGGCTGGGTAATTCATCCTTCGTATTATCTCAATAATGATAAATTCATAGCGTTATGAGTAGAGATGTATCCGCTGATGGAGCTTTGGCTGGTATTTAGGAAGGGTTTACAATCATTTTTTGCCCTCTAATCCTGCAGATAATGAGAGGGACTGTCACCACCAGAGAATTATTTTGTAATTGTTAAGAGCTCATTGTGGTACATGATAAACGAAGACAATCATCTTGTGTAATTATTCCATTGTTTTGAAGCCTGTCCCGGATGAAATTAAGCGATTCAGGAATTAAACCGTATGGTTTGGTTTGAGAAATCCTGATGTGTGTGATAGAAATGCATTTGTTAAGTTTAAGCATTTTTATATAGGTGACATGCATTGCCCCCACCAAGAAAAAACAGAACAGAACAAAACTGGCCATTTTCACAGAAGCACTCGTGGTTAGTGTTTGGGTGAAGTGATTTAATGTCAAACAAATGTGTTTACTCTTTTTAAATCATAATGACAACTATCCAAATGTCCCGATCAAGAGCTCTTAATATTTAATATCCCGCCTTTAACAGCCTGAAGTCTCTTGAGGTAGTTGTGGATGAGGTTCTTTATCTTCTCTGTTGGAGAAGCAGCACATTGTTCTTGGTAAAAAGCCTCCAGCTCTTGTAAATTCTTGCATGAACGGCCCGTTTGAGTTCTCCCCAGAGTTCTTCAGTGATATTGAGATCAGGAGACTGAGATCCGCTCCAGAACCTTCTCTTTGTTCTGGTGGAACCAAATGACAAGTGACTTGTGTTTTGGATCGTGGTGGCGTTGGAATGTTCAGTAACGTCCCGTGAGCAGCTTCCGGCTGATGAAGCACATTTTCCTCCAGGATCCTTTGAGAACATGCTGCATTCATCTTCCATCGATTCTGACCAGCTTCCTGTGCCTTTGGAGGTCATATATCCCCAGAACATCAGTGACCCACCTCTGTGCTTCACCGTGGGGATGGTCTCATCTCTCTAAATATCTTTTTCCAGAAGTTTGGAGCTTGTCTCTGAGTTTTGTGGCATTTGTGCAGTAATGGCTTTCTTCTGGAAACTTGACCACGAAACCCAATTTTCTTCCAAGCTTCTCCTTATTGTTCCCCCTTAAACAGCCACATTTTTTGGAGCGCCCTGTATTTCAGTCAAAGTTATTTGTAGGTATTTCTTAGCATCCCAATTTTTCTGGCAGTTTCCATTTTTTGTTGGAATCCCTCACTTTCTGCTTCTTCATCAGAGATTAGATCCTTCATTAGATCCTTCATTAGATGGCTCTTTTGCTTTCCCCATCGTTCAGAATTCAGAAATGTCGGTGCATTACTGGGTGAAAGAAGCAAGGGTCTATCAGGAGCCAGAAACTTTTTCTCCACAAACAATGATTCTAAGCGAACAGGTCGAGGTGAGGATGGTTACCTTCACCAGCCGCTCGAACCTTTCTGTGTCATTTATTGTGCATGTTATCATCAGGGCGTGTAAACTTTTGATCAGGGTCATTTGGAAACTTTCGGTTGTTTGACAATAAATGACTTCACCCAACCATTAACTATGAGTTATCGTTCATATTATCGAAACCAAGATTATTTGCCAGGGTGTGTAAAATTTGGAGCAGAGTGGTGAACAATTTGATTTAACTCTGCAGACACTTAAGGATGACATCCGTTAAAGGTTTGTTGGAATCTTTCAAGTTCTCAAAGCACATTAGCAGCAGACTGTTGGACTCTCTCTTAGTTTGTGTGCATGTTTGAGCTCAGATCTGGCCTGTCAGGCTAATTGATGACTACTGAGTGCATTTCGGAAGCCAAGGGCATGGAAACTCCTCGGGAAAGTCCCAGCTGCATGTCTCCTGGGCTTCTCATTGAACACTGAGAGACTGGCAGGGACACTTCAACCCTGGCTACACCCACCCTTCTTCCTTCCTCCCAGCATGCTCGTGGCCTCCTTACCAGCAACAAGGTTAACACTGGTATCTGGGGAGAGGCTGTGCCTCTTTCTGTCTGTCTTGCTGCACGAAGGAATGCTGTGCTTTGTTCCTCTCTTTTACCTCTATTGTCTGGATGTTACATTAAGAATTCTTTTTGTTCCTTGTAAGGTTCTAATTATTAGGCTTTGTGGCTTTGATTTTTCCTGCAGACTTCTCTCTAAAGTGCTTGTCCAAACATATACATGTGCACAGACTGTTGCACGTATCGTGACTCCCGGCTGGCATTCATTACGTCTTGTAATTGATTACACATGGCGCTGAATATGTGATATGTGGATGTTTTCCTCGCTTGAAAGGCGTGGAGGGGAATTGCTTGGACGTGGTGTTGTTGGCATCTCCTGGGGGCACAGATTTCCTCTGCTTGCTTTGTACGCGTGGCATGGTGTTGTCCAAGTGACGTTCCACTGGTGAGGGAAACTCCTCATGCCATGAGCTGAAATGTGGCGGTTAGCGCATGGACGAAATAGCAAACATATGAGCTTGGGAAACTTGAGTTTTTTAAACCTTTATAATGAGAGCAAGTAAAAGTAGTATAGGTACAAATACAGGAACTTTGACATTTCCGAGGGAATGTGAGGCCGACAGATCAGGTAACTGCTCTGAATGGACATGTGTATGCAATTACAGCGTGATGTACACAAACTCTTTGTTGTCTGAGAAATGACGGATGGCTGTAAGTAATCGGCACATCTGAAATGTGATCTCGCCAGCATTCTTTTGAAAGCATGTCTGATCTGTACGTCAGGAACAAGAGATATCTGCATCACTTTTACAGATGCTTTAGACGAAACCAGATTATGTGGCTTGTGGATTTTACCACTCTAAACTTTAGTTATAGACACTTTTTTTAAACATTATTTCAGTGGTTTTCATAGTTTTATTTTAAAAGGATGTAGTTTATTTGTTGTAGGGAGCAAAGAGCAGACTGAGGAGTTTATTAACTGGTTGATGCAACCCAGAGGAGGATCCTCTGAAGCTGTTACCTCAGGAGACTGGGTAGACTGCCTTCTCCAAAGCATGCAGAACCTGGATTGGTACATAGCTATTGAGAGACCGGATAAATCAGCTTATGAGGACATGAGGAAACAGAATAACCTCCTGAATCATGTTTGATGAATAAAAAATCCTTCATACAGGCTTTTATTTTGAAGCACTTCCTGTGTGTCACTGTGCAGGACATAACTAGATGTGGCAGTTGTTGTTATGCCATGGTGGTTTAGAGACGCACGTGGAAGTTTGCAATAAAGCAGTTGTCAAACCTAGTATTTCAGAGTTTAATGAGTGACATACAGAACCTCACATAAATGGTCCCAGAAAAGTAATGTTTTGAGGTCTACCAGGAACTGTTGCCATGCGGGTCATTTCTCTGCAGAAGCGCCAGTCCTACCACTATTTAGGTCTGGCATTGCTAGATAAACAGGCACCTGAATACACGGTTAACGTTCACCTGAATTAACCGGTGAAAACCCTTGAGTCATGGGAGCCTCGCTCACGTACCCCCTGCTACCAACCACGCTTTATTAGTACCTGTAAATATAGTAGCATGCATAAAAATACACATATAAATAAATAAATAGTCAACAGTTTATTTTCACCAGCAACAATTTTTATTGGAAGTATGCAACAATTCTGCCATGGACTGTCGACCTGTCCAGGGTGTACCACCGCCTCTCGCCCAATGTGCGCTGGAGATGAAAAAAGGGAATAAGCGGGTTGGAAAATGGATGAATCTGCAACAATTTTGTCGGGAATATTGCCGTGTCGACTTCATTGATACAATGGATGCTCTTGGACTGAGGCACATAGCTCTCCAGTGTTTGGGAAACGCTCAGTCTTGCATTGTTTTCCACACAAAGACTTCAACAGCATCTTAAACTTTTAAAGATGGCACCGCAGTGAATGTGGAACCTGTGTGCTTTTCTTTTTATCAGTGTAGATTTATTTTTTGCTGAATTGGAGGCAGTTGTACACACATCAACTTCCGAATGTATGTTTCTTGAGATGCCTCTTGATTAAAAAAAATGTGTGATTTTGTCCCCTTTCCTCTTGCATGTTCCCCAGATTACCTGTAGCCCAGTTTGGCAGCCGACATTATTTCACGAGTTCACCTACTCAAGCCAGCCAAGATGTAAGTGGGAGGTAGAGAAGCGAACTGTGCTAGCTGTCTGAGTAAGAACTTTGGGAGTGATAGTGAAGCGGATATGCCCCCCCACCCCAACCCCATGCACCACCTTACCCAGTTATTGTTAATAAATAACGCTTTCTGATCGTTTTTGATTTTTTTCCCAGAAGTCAGATGCAAGAAATAGAGAATAGTGGTTGATGGAGGCAGAGCTGGCAGTAAATAAACAATCAATAATAATGCCTTCAGCTTATATAGAGCTTTTCCAGACGCTCAAAGACGCTTTACAATTTTCAGAGCACTATTCTTTCACTCCACTTTCAAACACTAGTGGCGACAAAAGTAGCTGCTATTTGGCGCCCACCACCAAACACACACCACCAGTCACACACATCCATACAGGGCAATGCGGGTGAAGTGGCTTGCCCAAGGCCACAACGGCAGAATGGACCTGGCGGAGAACCTTTGAAAACATCAACATTCAAACATTCTTGCTTCAAAGAAACTAAACGTAAAAAATGAAAGGTTTTTGCTTTTAAAGGTCCAAGTGTAATGCAAGTTTTAATGGAAATAATGTCTTTCAGCATTAATTTCCCCACAAAGAAAACACAAAGAAGATTTAAGAGTTTAAGAATTTAAGAATGACAATTTGTGGGTCAAAGTCCACCATCATCATCTATGGCATCAGTGGGTGCGGAGTCAACTTATATGTTTCAGATTTTCTTGTGAATTTTAAAGCACATTGGTCTACTTTTAAATTGGACATCAGACAGTTAAACAGTAAGAAAACACTGTTCTGTGCAGGTGGTACGTCTGCTGTGGTGAGAGCATGAAAATATGTCATCTATAAATCATATGTTGCACGTCTTCCTTCCTGTTTTTCTTGTGTGTGCACGTGTCGGGTTGTGACTTTTTTCAATCTACACTCCAGGTTAGTATTAAAAGTTTGCAGAACCTGTAACCTCTCTCCCCTTGCAGTAATCTCCTCAGAACCCTGTAATCCTAGGCACATGCAGATGCCGCGACGGGAATATTGCTGTTCATATTCTTAATCTGCTCTCAAATACCTTTCTGTTCCCCTGACGAAGTCGCTCTGCCTACTGTTCTTGGGGTATTAGATGTGCTGCACAGGATTCACCCGGAGGTAGATTTTCCGTCTCATTTAAAAATCCAGCTGAGTAGAAGGTTGCGGTGGAGCTTTAAGGAACAGGCGCGCAAAGCAAAGGCCTCCGATGTCATATTTCTCATAAGGCGGTAATATGAAGATATGGAGCTGGAGATGAGGAAGAGGATGCATGGTGTGATGAGTTCCGGCTTTGGAGATGTGAGGAGTTTGACGCCTCACTTCTGGTAGAGACACAGATAGACAAACAGACAAAACCCCCATTGATTAAGAAAGCTGGTTAATGAAGAATGCCGTGAAATTCATCCGTGTCTCAGGCCGTATCTCTAGACTTTCCTTTACATCAAGCATTGTTCAAATAATTTACTATGTACTATATCATCTATGAAGAATTATATATCAACTATAGCTTGTATACTTTAAGTTACATTTTAAACCACGTACAAAGTTGCCACAGGGCTCTCCTCTAATGTACTCTTCAATAGCAATTTCACCTAGATGGCTAACATTCCAACACAGACTTTGATCTTGGCTTATAAAAGTGAGTTTTGAAACTATGTTTTAAAATGATTTTTATGAGTTGAGCTATAGATTTTTCAAATCGGTTGCTTGGGTAAACAATCTGGTTGCAAGGGAGAAAATAATATTGCCATTAAAAGGTTATTGTGTCACTATGAGTAATATTTAGAACGTTTAGAACGTTTTCTGAAGCTGAGATTTGGTTTCTAGGGAAAATAGTTTAGCTGCAATGTAATAGAGAGAGAGAGAGAGAGAGAGAGAGAGAGAGAGAGAGAGAGAGAGAGAGAGAGAGAGAACCGCTCTTTTAGAACCGCTGAGTGGACGAATGTAAGCGTGTGATCTCTAATCCAGAACACAACCTGCACCAGAGCAGGTTAGCAGTGTGGCACAAGTAACCAGGGTTAGCAAAGATTAATTAAACCCTACATCCTTTCTTTGTACCTGAAATTTGATTGGTGTAAACTAATTCTAAACTGACTAATCCGGTTAGTACAGGCCCTGGATGTCTTGGTAAAGTTTGGTGGCTGTAACTCGAACGGTCTAGCAGGTGAAATGTTTTACATTTTAGACAAAAAAAAAAGAGAATAATACCAATATGTTGGCTTTTTTGGTTTTGAACTAGTTCTCCCCAAAACAACTATAGATTACATCTTTGTTTTATTTTCCTCAGCCTGTTTGTTTGCAATGACCTGCTCTTTATTAAAAGCATCCCGGCACTGGCTTAAGGCGAGGCCTGTACTCTAGAGTGTGAAATGTGCCAGCTTTGATGGATCCGCGAATGACAGATACGTGTAAAACTCACTCTCCCTTCAGACACAAGAGATTATTCTAAAGCAGCCGAGGTAACAAACAAAAAAAGAACTGAGTTTTCGTATTTGTTTTAGGCTACATTTTCTTCCCCAGCCTTACGCTTTACACATAGTCGCAAATAGACTCTGTTTTGAGAAGAAACAGTCACTCAATTATAAATGGATCGAGGGAAGCATGTTGAACTCGCCGAGCGGAACTAGGGGGCGATGGTGTGTGATGGAAATCCATTCTTTTGAAAGACATGCTGTACATTTGCATGTGATGCCTCTGTGTGTGTGCGTGTGTGCGCCATGCGCTTAATTCTTTTTTTTTTTCCAAGAAAATAGACCCGTGTCACAATCCTCAACTGAAGGCAGTTCTCCGAGCAGAGAAGGGGTGCTTTTTGTTTGTGTGCATCCACTCCACTTAATTTCCCCCGTCCCAATTTCAGCACCTCCCAGGCAAAATGCTGATTAGTCTTTACTTTCTATCTTCTTGAGGTCACCTTGTAAAGAGGGTCGTGTGGTGGGTGCGGGGGGAGGCAGCCAAGTGCCACACGCATTCCTTAAGACTTATGAGTGCATCATAACCTTGACCAGAACAATCTGTTCGACGACACTTAGAGAAGATTCCTCCCGATGTGCCTCGGAGCCACTGGGATCTTCAGTTCGCCAGAACGTCACCAGTCCCGCTCAGTGGCCATACCAGATGAATCTTGACTGCTGCGTCAAATCAATCACGGCTGCCACTTCATCTACGCAGATCTCCCCATTAAATGGAATCCCTTTTGCCTATTTGCATCCCGAGAAGTCATCAATTCTCATGCTGCAGTCACTGTTTGCTTTGACAGCAACTAATGATCAGGGAGTTTAATTCTAGCCCGCGTGGGTCGACTCGGACGGAAAGCAGGAGTCCTTTTCTGATTGCGTTTCTCATTTCTTGCGCACTCAATCTTAGTGAAAGAGAAAGCTATTAGAGCACAGTTTCCTTTTGTTGTAGGGTTGTCATACATGTGTTAACATTGTCCGTTAGCAAGTGTTGCAAATGTAAATATTTGTGTCACAAGTACGTGCCTGAGAACAAACAAGTGTTTGGAAAGCGCCTACAGGCTTAGAGCCTGCGAATACTGCGTTCTGTTCTCAGGCCACGCTTCTGATCCCTGTCCTCATCCTTGTTAGGCGGTAATAAACATGGCTTGTCCACTAAAGGATGACATGAAAAGGATGATTTGGAAAAGCGCCTGCGGGTTTTATTTTTTATTACTTTTATGTGTTATTTCTTTTTGACAATGGATTAGGGATGTTAGTATAGAGAACATGTCTTTTCAGCCGATTGAGGTCAGCGCAGGCTTGCTGGCAAGACGTCATTTGTGAGATGTTGAGGAGAATTCTAGGAAAATAGTTTTCTTTTATCAAACGTAGTGCAAAAAGCAGACAGCGCAACATATTTTGTAAACAGACCCTGACACAGGAAGATAATCCTCGCCCATGTGACTCATTTTCAAGCGCTGTCGGTTTACCTAATGCAAAAACAAGGATCGCTTTACATTCACGGCCAGATTTTTTCCCTCTCGTTCTGGCTCACCTTGCCAAATGTGCTATTGTGTGCTGCAGAGATGAGAAATGAGGGGCTTTCTGTGCTGCTGATACCTGTTATTTGATATCACAGCCTGCCAACAATTCATCCTAATGTGCTGTTTAAAGGATTTGTTGGCTCATAATGCATTGATATTAGTTTAAAATATTGCTACTTTGCAAAGGAGCACAGATGGGCCAGAGCCAGGCTGATGCAGCAGGCGTGAGGAAACGGGCTGAAATGCTCAGATATGAGATGTATTAAATGCACGAGTGATTCTGATGCATTTTACTGTAATTGATTCTTTTCAAAAGGTGTCTACTCACTTTTCAGCATCACATTCGCTTTCCCAAACTCTCTCTCTCTGTAAATCACTTGCTTCATCTCTCTTTTGCAGCTATAAGGGGCAATGGAGTGCAACGCTGTTTGATATTCTACATATTCTTATTTATTTAGCCTGTGACTCGTAATGGATAGTTAAAATGAACATTTGTAATCATTTTGCTCTCTTTCATGTCATATCAACCAGCCCAACTAAAGATATCTCTTTATAGTATTGTCAGAAGTCAGAATGGGTGTTGTAATGATGTGTGGATTTTTATTTTTAAAAAGATGTCATACATCACTGCAGATTGTAACCATTACACCCGATTCATTTTATAATCCTCTACACCGTAAAATGTTTGGATTTCTTATTTTAAGTGGGACCTGCGTGAATCCTAAGTGAGAGGATAAATCCCCAACAATGCTACTTGTCTCCCGTTTGTCTATTTCTGCCCAAATTAGGCATGTTCATAAATCATATGACATTGAATTGAGGTCAATACCTTCAGCACCAATTATTAGAACTCAGAATTGGTTTGGTAACCTCTGTGACCCTTGACCTCCACACAGAGCTGAATCCAACCAGGAGAAAGTATTTAAAGAAGATTTGAAGGTATTTCCTCACCTTTTTATTGTGTTTTTTTCCAAGCACCGGGTCAGAAGTGGGCGTTGTCTCTGTTGTATAGAACTGTGTGAAGAAAAAAAATCCAGAGCTATTAGCAACACAACCACGCACACACACACACACACACACACGCACGCACACACACACACACACGCACACACACACATACAGTACGGTAAATAGAAAGGCAACAGTTATTTTAGAAATGAGATAATTAAGCAGCGGAGATGGAGATGCACCCCCTGCTCCTCATTCTGTCATTTGCATGCCTTTGAATATGCTGCGTGTCTCTGAGGGGGTTTCCTGCTGATGAGATTCTCAACACCATGCCGGCATTGTTTTAAACAATGCAAATAAACAAACAGAAGCATCCTGGGTGCCAGACATCTCTCTCTCACTCTCTAAGCCATACACCGCCTCAATCTGGCCTAAAAAGAACATTTCAATGGTCAATAAAACACAAATAAAGAGTAGAAGGCAGATTCTGCTCAGTCACAGATCTCAGTAATTAGGCAGGCCATGCATCTGTAAGTGTGTGAGGAACAGATGAATGAGGGAATAAATGAAACGTCTATGGCAAGATGGATGGCTTCTGCAGTCGTACAGTTATAGAGTTAACCGTGGCTTTGGGCCAAAGCCCGTAGTCTCACATTTCCTCTTGGGCCGAGCTCAAATTGTCAGATTCTGGCCTGGCGTATGACCCTGTCTCCACTTCAGTTTATTAGGAAAATCCCCAGCACACACGTGACTTTGCTGTCCATCATAAAACCCCCTTTTATCACCTTGACTGAAATTGAGTGAAATAATGAAATGAAGAGTCTTTGAAGAATAATTTAATTTGGGCATGTGCACTGACGGTGTGTAGAACCCCACTGTAATTGCTCAGAGTATTATTGTTTGTGGCTTTTGCCGCATTTTTTTTTTGAAAATTTACATCTGGTAGGGTTCGAAAAGTTTATGGTGCACAGTTTGACATCTGTGGAATCCGGCACATGTGTGCGTTACCAAGACTTAAATATAAGTAATCTGGATTGAACTCGACAGGAAGTCAGCTATTTAGCAAAATCCTGTAAAATGGCCACTTTTGCTTATGCTATACTTTAACAAACGCCTAGAGATATGAATTGTTCACCTCCAAACTCCATCAGTCTTATCTTAAAAGATATGAGGTTGTGAATTGAGATGCTTTTTTTGACTTCGTTAAACTATGTACACACAGTGGCCGTCAATTTTTTTTTTGCCATAAACAGGAAGTTGTAATTCAGCCATACAATGTCCAATCAGATTCAAACTTGCCTTGCATTTTAAGAATTTATGTCTGAACAATTCTATCTAGCAAAATACAGTTAAGGTTATAGCGCCACCTAGTTGAAACGTGTAATATCCCCTTTTCTCTAGTTTTATACTGTTATTTTACACTGTGTTTGAAAGACATGTTTGAAATTTAGAGCACTTAAGTAAGGGACCGAGATCTACAAAAAAGTCAATTGAAGTGAGTTTATAAAACCAACAGGAAGTCGTTTATTTTTTATTTTCATGTAAAATTTTGTATATTTCCACCTTGTTTACTTTAACAAATTCCTCAAGGAGATTTCATGTAATCACCATCAAACTCCGGCAGTCTTTTCAAAATGCCTCTGAAACGGTTTATTCTTGAGGGTCTTTTAAATTTCGTTGTTTTCCCGAGAAGAAGGAAGTTGTTAATAACTCAACACAAACTCATCTGACCTCAGCTACAGTGTCAGTCATAGTGTTGCATAGTGGCCACATGGAATACACAATTTCTTCAGATTAACAACATTATTATAGACTTTGATTGAAGCACTTCAACAACACTGATGTAAGGGACCATAACTTCATAAAAAGTCCATTGGAGTGAATTTCCAAAACCAACAGGAAGTCAATTATTTTGTAAGAACCTTAAAAAAATGGATACTTGAGCACGTCTCACACTTTAACTCCTCTTAAAGATCTGAGGTGTGAGAGCCTTTTGATCGCTGCTTGCAGCTTTAATTCCTTATTGAACATGTACTCATCTCAATCAGATGAAGGAGTGAGTGCAAGAGCGTGGGTGTGGTGAAAGTGATCCTATGAATTAAACACGGTGAAAACACCTGCTGTGTTTGAACTGAGTCGATTAAAGGCAGTTTGCACACAATGCTTTTTTAAATTCAACCTGACTCCTTTCAGAACTAGAGATGGCCAGGCTAATGGGCTCATTGAAGTGTTTCACTGTAAATGATAGACCCGTTGAGTGAGAAAGTGAAAGAGACGAGGAAGCAGAGAGATCAGTGCATTAA
Organism: Danionella cerebrum; assembly: GCA_007224835.1. Lineage (NCBI taxonomy): Eukaryota > Metazoa > Chordata > Actinopteri > Cypriniformes > Danionidae > Danionella > Danionella cerebrum. Next base: position 155,563 of record SRMA01027279.1, on the reverse strand, counting down.
AGCCATTAAAGCCTGCAGGGCAGATATTCTTGTCCTGTAGAGATCACGCTTTACTCTCTTTGCACACTGGCTGCAAAATAGTGTCAAGCTATTAAAGACCTTTTTATGTAACTTTACAAAAATTGAAAACATTATGTTTGTTTGTTGTTGCCAATATCGGATTTATTTACTACGTTTTGGTAGAGGTGCTAAATTTCAAACAATTAAACATACTGAAATAAGTATTTTACCCCCTGCTAAACATTTGAACAGTTGGCAAAATTACATAAAAATATCAGTTCATAAATTAAAAGGTATTTTTTTCATCAGTTGGGAAAAACAGAATAACAAAAATCTAAAATGAAAGTAATAAACAGTTGTGTGTAGGAGGCTTAAAACTGGATCAGGAAGAGCCGAACGTTTCTTGTCATTGCATGTTTGAGCGCAGCAACAAGATACAAGGTAGTTATGCTGCATCATGTCTCTCCCAGACAAAGATTTTAAAGCACACTGGGGTTCCAAGATCTGCTGTTCAGGATCTTTTGGAGAATCACAAAGAAATAGGCAGTGAGAATCGTAGATACCACAAGACACCACAAATTACCTTTTGAAATCAGAGGATGTCCAGCAGTACCATCAGCTCAGAACAGCAGAAACCAGTGGGACCCAGATGCACCCATCTAAGAAAAAGTCTTCATGGAAGAGTTGCAGTCATGCCTGACATACGACATGGGAACAAGCGACTCATGTATGAACGATTGGTTAAAATCATACTGTATATCTACAAATGAAGCAATTGTAAACAAGAAAAAAAATGTAACAATTGATGACAAATTGACTAAATATATAACACCATCAAAATACTGATGTCAACCATTCTGGTTTTATTTATCATTTCTTCCTTTGAATTCACATACTGTGCCCTAAAAAAACAGATGCATTAGTAAATTAGTAAAGAAAATGGAAATATCAAATTTACCAAGACCAAAAGAGGACATGCATTTCTATAGCAGGGGAAATATTGCTGATGAGAAATATAGCAATTATGTGGTTGATGAGAATAATTAGAAAAATTGCCGTTTTTTTAAATAGAAGCTTCAATCTTCATTCTGTTTGAATAAGATAAGTTTGAAGCTGCTACTGGATCATAAAAAGGTCAACTAAGGAATGCACCAAAGGACATAAACTACTTGGGATGTTGACTGTCTTCATACATTTTCTAAAACCAGAAGGTTGGTTTATAATATGAACTAAAAAGAAACATGTTTCCAAGTCTACAAGACATTCCTAAATAGGGATTTTTGAGAGAAGGCGAGAGAATAAAGAACCGAGATTTCAGGCGGTGATAAAATGACTGCTTAAATTAAAAAAAACTTTTCTTTTGGAACAAATTGAGGGAAGGTTTCTTCGATGTAGATTTTAAGACGTTCATCACAGAATAGGAAAATGGTGGAGGCAAGCGAACAGACCCTAATCCCCCTCAAAAATCTCTTAAGAAACAACTGACAGTCATACATACTGTATGTGTCATCCAAGTGTTTCAAAAGCTCTTTTTATTTTATGGCTTAACCTAAACTTACCTTTATTAGCTTAAAAATGCAATGTTTGTATTGTTTGTCTGTGATTTTTATTTTACTTACATCTAGAACATAAACGCTCACAAGTTGTTTAATAGCTAGATAAATACATGCTTCTTTTCACCGGCTTAACAAAGACGTTCAGAATGAGGTTAACATGGTTTCTGCAATACAGAGAAAGCTGAACACTTGAAAGTGGATTCATACTTCACTATATGGAAGGCAGCAGAATATTAAATCACTTTCCTCATTGGGTTAAATTAATTATAGAGGGATTGCATATTAGATATAGACTAAAGGAGCTTTTAATATGCTGCTCAATAAAAGCCTTCAGCCTTTCTTTAAATAAGTATAAATCCATCTCTACTGCTTATTACAGACCGTTCCCTTCCAGTGCCTGGCTTTATTTCAAGTATTAATCTTCTATTTGTTCTAAACAATAGATGCCCTTCACTTTCTTAATAGCTCCTGCTGTTCTTCAAACCCACTCAGTTTTTAAAGTAAAGGTACAGTATGGGTGGTCACACTTGTCACTGACCATTCTTCGTGTCGATTTCAAATGTCCTTATATCCAGAGCTAAGCTGAATATTTTTCTTTGTGGAGACTCTGCCGTCTTTTGATGTTAGATTTTATAAAGTGGAATCTCATACTCTGGATTTGTCAGCGATGCCATCACAGATTCGGTGAGAGATGATTGATGAGCAGAACGGTCTCTGCAGGTATTTCAAAAGCGCATCTCTCAGAAGCAAGATGCAGAAAAGAAGGCAGAGGGATTTTAGATAATGCTAAACCCAAATTGAAGCTAGAGAATATCACTTTAGCTAAATTAGTAAACTGGCTTTTTATGCACAAGACTATTTTTCACAAGAAGGGACATCACAGATCGATCAGGTAACAGGTGTATATAAACGAACCCAGTGCTCTAGACCTTCACATCAACTGCAGCTTGACCTCTCCAAACATGCCCGAGATTCACCCTGAGACTAAATTATCAAGAGGCTGAAGACCAGATCCACCGCTGATGTGTCAGACACCTTCATTTTGTCTCAGTGTTGAGTACAAAGGCTAAAAAAAACCCTGAAAATCCAGCCCATTTTCCACTGCAGCAGAGCTCCACGAGACCTGGGCATCCTAAGTCCCTGTGTCGACCAGAATCGAATTAGCGCCCCAAAGCCAGCACTGAACAAGAGATAATTGAAAAACCGTGTGGCATTTCCCAAAATGTTAAAAGGATGGATTCTGCTGCAAGATGGTGCTCCATCACATACTTCAATCTCCACATCCTCGAGGCAAAGAAGATGAAGATGCTCCACGATTAGCCAGCCCTGTCTTCAGACATGAACCTCATTCTGGGGTAGGGTGAAAGAGGATGCATGAGAAATGAAACCAAAGAATATTGATGAACTCTGGGAGGCACACGAGACTGCTTTCTTCACTTTCCCTGGTGACTTCATCAATAAATTGTGTGAATCCTCACCAAAAAACATGGACGCAGTCCTTCAACATATTAAAAAGGATCTCATAGCATTCATTTCTGTATTTCCAGCAAATTTGTTCTGTTAAGGCAACAAAACGTTTGTCTTGCTAAAAGTTATTTAGTGCATTAAAAATGAAAAGAATGCCATCTATGAAGTATAGACCCACAAAGAAAAATCATGTTCTTGGGAATCAAAATCACTTTCTGTTCTAATCAGTTGTCTCATTGCCTCTACTTCCGATTCATGTCTTTAAACAAATGGTAAAGATTAAATTATTATAAGAAAGCCACATTAACAAGATATTAACATCCTGTATTTGCATGTAGAGTCCTCTAATTATGTGCTTCTTTCAAACAAATACTACAGGGTGAATTACAGATAGCTGTTGATTTAATAGAGGAATGCATAAAGACTGGCTCATATTGATTTCTCCATTCTAGTTAAAGTCACAGGCTCGCTCACATAATCATTCTGGAAGTCAGATTGAGCCTCTGAGGCATGGCAGAGTAAAGGCATTGATATAAATCTCTCCCCACGGTGCTTTGCTTCTTAGTGCAACTAAATAAGCGCTAAGCCCTCAGAGGTTAAGACCTAAACATGTTTAAATTTTTGAGGCAATCAAGGCTTATTTTCTATTATTCCCTCCTGGAGAGGCAAATGCAAGGGGACATCTGTTCTGTTATGAATTTCACATAAATCTTAAGCTTTCCGGTGCTTCAAATGAGGCAAATGAATGAAACATGATGGTAAACCCCGCACGCACTAGAGGTTGTCATGCAATATTGAGTTGCATATAATCACTATGTAATCTGTCTGTGTGCCAGGGGAGGGAGGAGCCAAATCCCTTTATACAACAATATCACATCAAGATCACAAACTTTCTCCTCTCTCTTTGTTAACGAAAAGCTGATTCTTCTGTGAATATCAGACCTGTGCACATGAAGGCAGATGCAGGTGAAGACACGGCGTGTGTGATGTTCTCCTGTTTAGCTAAGAGTAAAATGTGTTCATTCCCTGAAATATAAGTCTCTTTTGATAAAAGCAACTGACAAATGCATAAATGTAAATAAGTATCATCCCAATAATACCATCCCAACAGTGAAGCATAGGGGTGGAAGCATCATGCTCTGGATGAAGCATCATGCTCTGTTTTCTGCACAGGGGACATGTCGACTGCACAGTATTATGGAAAGGGTGAGAAGGGCCAGGTATTTTGATATATTGGGTAAAAACCTTTAATCAGAGTATTAAAGATGACAATGACCCAAAGCACACTCCGTAAGAAGCATATCACGGTTCTGGAGTAGCCTAACCAGTCTCCAGACTTACTTCCGATCTGTATTGAGGAGTGGGACAAAATGTGCAATGTGCAAACCTGGCGCAGAACTATTTTTGACATTTATAAATGTTAACAAAGGCTTCTAATATTTCAAATATTACAAAGGTGCCACATATCCACAATATATGACTCAATTGATGAAATACTTATTTAACCCAGTAATTTACAAAAAAATGACTTTTTTCTTTGGTGATTCTGTCTCTCACGGTGGTCAAACCATAGTGTGTGTGTTTGCGTGTGTGTGTGTGTTTGCGTATGCGTGTGTGTGCGAGTGTGTGTTTGTGCGTGTAAACATTTAACAATGTAATTTTAAGTACAGAATACATTTTTTTACTAAGTAGACTTTTATTTGAATTGATGTAAAATTAGTGGATTTTATTTCATGCTCAACAGTTGCTCTTCATGTTGATCTTTGGTAAGTCATCAGGAATAGCAAAAAAGCAGTCTTGCGTGCCCCTCAGAGTTCATCAATGTTCTTTGGTTTTGTCTTCCTCTTTCATGCTACGCCAGACACACTCAGTGATGTTCATGTCTGGTGACTGCGCTGGCCAATCCTGGAGCATCTTGATCTTCTTCACCTTGAGGAACTTTGATGTGGAGATGGAGGTATGTGATGGAGCGCCATCCTGCTGCAGAATTTGACCACTTATAGTTGGAAATATAAGAGGTAGCTAAGGTTTCTTGGTATTTTAGACTGTGGATGTTACCTTCCACCCTGCAGATCGCTCGCACACCCCCATCCACCGATGCTACATACAGTGAAAACACACAGTATGCAAATAAATATATTGTAATTTACTGTAAACACTCTGGTTTAAAGAATAAAGATACAGCATCTTTTGAAGTGTCGTGTCAGAGTTCTCCTCTCCTGTTCTTTTCTTGATCGTGCTTTTGTGTTTATGCAAAGTGCCGGGGTGGGAGGAGTGATGCACAAACACATCCAAATTGGAGAAAGACCTCAGTATTGTACTGCCTCACCCATGGCCTAATTAAAATTCACATCGAGACCATCTCTCTTTTGTTCCCTCTGTACAGCAGCATTGTTCCTGTGGAGTGAGTGCCATGCTAGCTTTCTCTAGAGATTTAGCCTAGTTTAGCATCAGACTGACAGAAATAGGTTGTCTCTTTCAAGAAGGGAACTATCATCATTACTCAGTTGAATGGAGTAGCCTGTTGGTATACAAACACACATCAAACACACACACAGACACCTCCACGAGTGAGTCTTTGTGCCTGCCAAAACTGTGTCATATCGACAGAAATCCCTGGAATCGCACTATATAGGTTAATTGCTCGACATTTCCTCAAAGAAAGCTTGAGCAGGAGAGTTCTCTCACTCCTTCACTGTCTCTTAATCGTGATTCTCTGAGGCACTGCTGAATTCTCTCTGTGTATCTGCTTTGTTTGTTTGGATCTCGTGTGAAGAGCAAGCGAATCTGAGATCTGAAGTGGTCTTGCCTTCACCACTTGATTCTCATTCACCTCTTCACATCCACGTCAAAACAAACAGGCTCTTTTAAAGCCTCCTATGGCTTTGAAGTGATTGAATTGAGCTCTTTTTCGCTCGCTCTCTCTTCCCCTTCTGCATTTCTCTCCCTCTGTTAAATTAACAAGGATGCATTGCCCTGCGGCCTCTTTGAAGTCAGCTGATTCCTCTCCTGTAATCTTGGTTCCACGGAGTGATGAGTTTTTCTGATTTTAGTTTAGATCACATGGTCATTTAGAGTTCTTCAATCTCAGAATCGGAACATTTCCTACATTGTGAAGTTAATAATGGACAAACTTAGTTCAATACATTAATACTCACTTTATTTACACATGGAAACAAAGCTACGGAATGCCAAAGGCTGTTATTATAATCAGGGGTTTATATAGTTAAGTGAGTGTTGGACGGGCGCCATTTTTTTCTTTTAGCAACAATTTTGACCTTAACTTAATAACACTTTGTTCTTTAATGGGCAAATATGTTTCAAATGGCACAGATTATTGTGGAAATCCTTGAGAAATATCTTGTTGCTTATTTATTTTGTAGAAACACCTGCTATTTACGTGATTTTTATTTATTAATTGGTGTTACAAATAGCTCACATGAAACTGAACAAATTGCTAATAAATTGGCAAATGAAATAGTACAATTTATAGATGAAGTCAGGATTAGAAAAGAAAGCAGTTTTGTGTCCCCCTCAGAGTTCACCAATGTTCTTTGGTTTCGTCTTTCGATTGTTCCACCACCAAACTTCACTCAGATCCATGTGGGCTTCAGTAGATCTCCTGCAATACTTTTAAAAAATTCACTTTTCCAGTGTCCAGCCTTTCAGCAAGCTATGGGCCTTGGCAGATTTTCCCGTTTTTCAATTGTCTTTTGTTAAGTGCTGGCTTCTGGGTCCTGATTCAAACATTTCGAGGCGGAATGGATAAACTAATTTGGTAGACACAGGGACTTCAGGTGACCAGGTGTCGTGGAGGGCTCTATGAGAATCTCAGATGTTTTTGTTATTTTTTGAAAACACAAGAGTAATATGTTGGCTCGAATAGTCATGACGGTAATATTGATTTGTTTGAGACATGGGCCCAAATGTTGAATAAAAAACTTTCAATAGTGTTATTAACATAAATGTGAATGAATGTGTATAATACATACGTACACATGCAAAGAGTCATTATACCGGCGCTTATTTAAATATGTTACTGATTTCTCTTACTGAACCTTAATTTAGTGAATGCAGTGGTACCTCGAGATACGAATGCTTCGAGTTATGAAATGTTCTAGATACGAAAGATCTTGTGGGAAATATTTTGCTCCGAGGAAAAAAAAAATCCAAGATACGAAAAACACCAACAGTTCTGCCCTATTATCTGCTTTTTACATCGCGCTGCTCTTCCCAGTCCGGGGCTCCCTCCTCCCATTGCAGACAGTGCTAAAATGAGCCTGATACACTTTAAAACAGTTTAAATCCATTTCAAATCGAGTGAAACATTATGTATAAATTACCAATAATGTGCTATAACAAATGCTAGAGTCAATGTGTCGTAAAAGAAAAATAGTTTATAACGTGGAAAGTGCTGTCCTGTAGTGCAACCTCGAGAAACCCTGTGACGCGTTCTCAGAGTCTCTCCATCTGTCTGCGTTTGTGCTTGGAACCGTGTTGCTGTTCGTAATTCGTGAAATATCTCGAGAAAGTTAACTTTCATATGTGGTGCTGTAATATTTTCTGCATCCGTTCCACCTCCTCCGACACATCGCTTCACTCTCAAGGTAAGGTTTCACATTTGTGTACGTATTACGTATTTTGCTTGTGTTTTATTCTGTTTTATTATAATTTATTACATTAACAATGTGTAGATTTAAGGATTGAAGAAAAGTTACTTGATTTTTCTCTCATTTTCGATCTATTTATCGACTTGTACTGTTGTTTCTGAGAGCCGTTGCACGGATTAGGCATTTTACATGTAAAACTTGCTTCGAGATACGAAATGTTCGAGATACAAAAGCCACCCTGGAACGGATTAATTTCATAACCACTGTACATTATTTGTATATGACATTTGAAGTGTGAATTAATAGCCAATAATAATCCACAGACCCGTCCTTCTCAACACAGCATGGCCTTTGTGTTCCCTGTTACTCTGTGCCCTGAAAGGAGGGCGTGGGTGGGGGGTTGGGGGGGGGGTATGGTACCAAGATAGGAAGCTAGCCTGGAAACAGAGATCCTTAATGAAACAAATGTTGATTATTAACAAGACACTAATGCCACGCTCTTCCCTCGCTATAATCTGGCCTCGATTGAAGGTTTGTGTGTCTTTGATTAAAAATAAAGAAGGGGGCAGCAGATCCTTAGCCTAGGGGCAGAGAGCATCAATTCCCCCCCCCATGTGTCCTCTGGTGACCCCAAACACACTCAGGGTCTTGGCATCTCCAGACGGAAAGTTTCAAATCCTTCACTGGACTGTTAATCCTTCTGCGAGTGTCTTTTCCTTTTCTTCATCCTGTTCTTTTACTTTACCACTTTCACTTCTTTTCAGCAGATTGCCATCGACTGCTATTTTAGGGTCAGCGTGTAAATGAGCAGCGGAGAGGACTCAGCTTTCCAGAGAAGTGCCCGAGGCCTTGGAAGTCATTTCTCGTAAGTTTCTTATGCGTAACTTTCATCCAATCTTCAAAGTTAAAGATGAAGATTGTTGTGAAGGCTGCATACAACTTTTGAATGACTGCCTAAACACCAAAGTACAGCTTAGAGAATCATTTTGGATAATTGGCTCAAGCCATTTAAAATTTAATAATAATTATTAATAACAATAATAATTTTTTTTGCAATGTTTGCTAAGTTCACCCAGTTCACATTTGACAGTCATACACCTTCCAATGGTAATACATGTTGATAAACGTTGAATGATTAGATTTAATACAGTTTTTTGTTAATAATATTTTTTTTTAATGAATGCAGTGTTTTGAATATTTTTATCTTTATTTATTTTTTTTTTTTTCAAAGGCTGACCAAACTTTTAATGTTTTACTTTAGAATGAAAGGTTAAGTAAATATTTGCAGATTTTATATAGAACAAACAATCATCTCAGGAATTAATGAAAAAAACAAACAAACAAAAAAACAATGTGCAAAATCAAGACGCTGCACAAAGGATTATCAAAAAAGCTGATTTATATTTTTAAACAAGCATACAAAAAAAGGCAAAATAATGCAAAAACCCCTGAACTATAAATCCACATTTAAAACCCTTCACCAGAGTGAGTAAAACCAGATCTGATTTTTTTGTGTGCAGCTTGTCACGCTGCTGTTTGAATAGCAGATTCCAGTGTGAATAGATCTAGTTTTTGAACAAAATAAAAACACATGCAGATCACAGATTAACATAGTTTAAACAATTTAGTTTAAAAAATTACCCATGTGAAATGATTAATATTAAACTGAACTGACTCATACAGAGTGAAATGATCATATTAAACTGAATAAAATCATAAAAAAGAGACTACGAGAAGAACCGACTCCTAAGATTTGAATGCCAGTTCCCGTCGCTCAGTTCAAAGAACCAGTCAAATAATCATTTTGATCACGACTCACATATCACTAGTCAGAAACAAATATCTTAAATTATGCTAACAAACAAACAAACAAACAAACAAACAAACAAACAAACAAACAAACAATCAAACAAACAAACAAACAATCAATCAAACAAACAAACAAACAAACAAACAAAAAACAGCTAATTTCTGCTTTTCATTCAGTTTATTACACGTTTTCTTTTCAGTTTTTCTTTTTTAAACCTTTTGAAATCCATACTGGTTTAAAAATAATAGATTTTATGGTTTTCTGCTCAGAATAAAACAGTACAAAGGCTTGAAAAATGTCACCTTGAGGGCAGTAAACTAATATAACATACAGGTTTCACTTAAAACAATCTATTGAAATAAATTAACTTTTGCCTGAAATGAATTTAACTGAAACTCCTCCTTTAATAATAAATTAAGCAAAAACAATGCAAACAGTAATTTAAAATTACAGTGGATATAAGTGGACATACAAAGCGGGTATTTTAAGTGGTAGAAAAATAAGAAAATAAGCTTTTGATTAGAGTACATTTTTGATTGCATATTTTAAAACAAGTTAAATATGGGCTTTAATGAACAGAGGAAATTGAGAATCTTTTCCTACATTTTTGTTGTTGACCATCTTCTGAAATACTCTATGCCAACTGCTGAACATTGTTTCCACATTAAGATTTCCAATCCCTTTTTAATTATTTCTAATAACAGCCAAAATGGTCAGTGGTCAAGTCCAAATCAAGGCCAAGTCCAGCTTAAGATTCTCTGTTTTTGTGGCCTCCTTAAGATGAGTAAATTTTATTATTGCAAAAGAGCTTGTCGCTTAAGCTCATGCCAATCATTAGATTCCGGGCACGCCACTTTATCATCTAATACCCTGATTATTTCGATATTCTTTGAAATAATGTCAGATGAAAGATGTTATTGCACCCCGACCTGCTGTTTATCCCAGAAGAATACTTTGGATGGACTTGGGAGAAGAAAACAACAGTGCACACCCTGAGATACTTAGTTCGGACTTACCGGTAGGTGTTTGCAAAGCAAATAAATAATGCAATTTAAAACTAAATACAAACGACTGTTTGGTGAGCGTTGCTTGCATTAATTTTATAAATCACATAATGAAATAGGATTTCCAAAGACAGCGTGATGACACAGATTTGTTTGGAGATGATCTTGTTTTGAGATACTCAAACACATTTTCTACATGTATGCAGATATACTTTAAAATGATAATTCTATGGATCAAGTATCAGCAGCAGTTCCTCCTATTTTTTCCAAAACGATTCATTAAGTCAATGTCGCTCATTTGGCATCGTGCAGCTCATCCATGTATCTTTAGTTCCCGTCTCTGTTCACAGCCCTTTTAAACACAAATCACTGTTCCAGAAAGCAGTTATTTGAGTTGATGCAGTCCACCGTGTGATAGCCAATCACCTTGGGGCTGGGCCACCCATGACGAAGCTTTCATCAAGGTTCTCATTTACCTGCTCCTGCCTCATCATTTCTGCTTGTCTGCCATTGGCTGCTTTTGATATACAATTGTGGACATGAGCAGATCACTTTTAGTAATCAATATGGCTTTGGAATGGTAAAAGAAATTATTGATGAAGGTCGACAGATTGAAAATGTGACGTATTCTTTTTCATCTTTATCCTTGGACAAAAAAATTCTAAACGTATCTCCTCCCAGACTGTTTGAGCTACAGCAATCAAACCTTTCAAAGATATCCAAACTGGTTGCTGGACTCAGTTGCTATATCCACTCAGACTGGTACCACTAAAGGAATTCTGGTAATCGCTGAGAATACTTTTTCCAACATGAGGTCAAATTTCTACTCAAAACTACAAACTGACTGCATTTGTGGAGTTTATTAGTCTATGCAAGAACATACCAGCCACTGTGTGAAAGTATTTGAACCCCAATCTCTAGAAGGGGTTAAACATTTAACAAAACAACAAAAATATCATCCAGATGAATTATCATAGAGAAATAGGGATTTGATTTTGTTAATCATTTCATGACATCAGTGACAGCTCCCTAGCAACTGTTTACCCCCAGCAACACATTTTTTTAACACTTGTCTCTATTTCAGGTTTATTAAATGATAAAGACGTAGTGGCAAATGCAACGCTACACTGTAAAAAAAAGTGGTAAAATGTCTGGCAGCAAATTTACCGGAAAGTTACCGTTATTTAACAGGAAAACATTCTCACATTTAAAGCAATGTTTTCTTTACGTCATGTGCATGATGTTGTGGAAAATCTGTGCTATGATATATTTTTAAAGGAAAATACTATCATTAAACATTTAAAATGATTTTAAAACAGAAAAGTCTGGTATAAAAACGGTTGATTTTGATAATGTAATACTGTATTAAAAATGCGAACAGTATTTTTTTTTTTGTACTGTGTTTTAAAAGTATGGGGTCATAAAGTGAAATTAACAGCCTGTAATTTATTTTTTTACGGTCAATTTATGTAAAAAAATCTTTTTATTTTTGCAGTGTACATTATGTAACTGACCCCTCCATTGCTACCGGATTATTTCCCATGGCAACCAATTTGTCCTATATATATTAAAAAAAAAAATGATTGAGAAATGGGGGTTGGCTTTTAAATGGCACTTTTGCACAAATTTTAGGCTTGTAGTTTAATAATGGCACAGTATATTCTCTAGATGACTCTGTTATTAGATTTAACAACTTTTCGTACAACCTAGCAATTTATAGTAAAAAAAAACAGCACTAAACAGCAACAGTCCTCGCTTCATCTACAATTACAATTGGTCTTTGCAAACAAAGCAGCGACGCCAAGCATAGAGTGTAACGACGATGACAAGCTCCACCTCCAAAACAAAGAACAACCTGTTTTTGTAGGTAAATGGAGCATTTGCAAACTGACCCACCCTGGACAGCATTTTCAAAAATGCACAGCCTGACGTGTGGACGAACAGCGCAACCGTGCAGAAAAATACCTGTTTTTAAAAAATAATCGGGGACGTGTGGCCAGGGCCTCATTCTTCCATTTGCAAGATGAAAAAGTATGATTCAGAAATCCAGAGAATGTGCTTTTAATGCTTTAGGGTTATTGCAACATGTTGCACTGCACTTGGTGGTGTACGGCTTTGATGCAGCTGTCTAGAATCTGAAGGTCCTTTGAAGCTTGGAGGTTTGGTTGTGAAACAGTGGAAATGAGGGACTTTGCTAACTTTGACGAGTTTGCTTTTGGTTCTATAATATGAAATGTCTCGATAACATTTTTCTACGTTTGTGATTTTTAAGCAGAAATTGTAAACGGAGAGCATTTCAAATGAAAGGGGACCACTGTTCACAACTATAGTGTTCTGTGAGATGTGGGAGTTTATCTTCCTGAACACTTGTTTCTCTGGGAGAGAGTTTCCTATCTATGGAAAGACTATCTCGATGCATGTATTCAATACATTTGACACCTAGGTAACCAGCTGCCCCCTGCTTGATGGAATCGTGTATTGATAAAGATGTGTTTTTGAGTATTTGAAAGGAAACTGGAGATTCGGTCGGCAAGTGTGAGTGTGTCTTAGAAGCTGTGAGGCCTTAGTGACGGGCTTGTGTACGCTGAGTGGATATACTTTTACTAAGTGTGTGTGTGTGTGTGTGCGTGTGTGTGCGTGTGTGTGTGTGTGTGTGTGTGTGGGTGTGTGTTTGAGGAGATTTGGTGACTGTGTGAAGGCTTTCCTCAGTGCAGGCAGACTTTGGTTGTACTGGATGGCTAGTTCAGGACAGAACGCTCTTTCATTCATTCCCAGAGTGGGTCTCCAACCTGCAATAAATGAACACATGATCTGCTTGAGCTTCTACTGCTCTCTTACTTTGATTCTCTTTCTCTCTCTCTCTCTCCAATTACCCACTTTGTTCAGGATACAGGTCAGATGTCCACGCATGACCTGACATATGGATGGAACGAAAGAGAGGAGTGGTTTAAATTCAGACACAAACAGCATAAAAATACCATTTTTTTTCACTAATTTGAGTCAAGGGTGCTTTTTCCAAGGATGACTTGAACCACAACTTGATTTTCTGTGAAGTGACTTTTGCATAGAGAAAGAGGAGGAGGGGGGGGGGGCTTCGGTTCGGAGGCAGTGGAAGAGACCGCCGTGTTTAGCTATCATTATCTTCACAAAGAATAAGCTAAGCACATCTCCAAATTTCATTTGGCCCGGGGCTGAATCCTTCTTTCTTGTTTCCTGGTGTGTCTGACACATTACGCTGACTGAAGGAGAACTAAATCTGTTTGTTTCCGAGCGCCTTTTTTCTCTCCTCTGTTCATCACTAGATTCCCACTGAGAGGCGGCTCGTGTAATTGCCAGAAAGAGAAAGCAAAGCATGAAAAACAATTATTACATCTCAAGTAGCATGAAAGAGAATTATGGGATGAATAAAGCAGATGGTGAATCTGTTTCCTTGTCTGTTTTTTCTCAGTGGTCTCAGATTAGGTTTTCTGTTTATTAAATAAATGCTCTGTTTGAAACTTTTATTTATTCTGGTTCATTTCTGTAGAAAACAATAAAACACTATTCACTTCTATACATTGAGTCTCCTGCTTAATACAAAAAGATGAAGCCCGTTATAATGCTCCAAAAGCAGTTGTGGTAGAGGATTTTATAGTGATATCGGGTTCTCTGGAAGTTCTTCAACACACTTTTTGCATTCTCAGTCAAAAATAAAAATGTTGGTATTTGAGTTTGACACAGATAATTTAAAACAATTAACTTTGATAATAATTTACTGCTTTGACCTTGAATTTTTTTTGTTATTTTATTAATTACATTTAGAGCAATGTTCAAGTCTATAGTACAACTAGATATACAGTGGTATGCAAATGTTTGGGCGAAGATGTTCTTTTATAGATCGTTGGTTATCTGGATACTGGAGACAAACACAATGATATTTGAGATGTGAAAAAGTTTATATGATTCATGGAATGTGTGCAAGAATTAATTAAACAAAGTGAGGCATGTGGATACATTTAGGCCCCACAAAAGAAACATTTGCTGAATATTTTGAGCTTCCTGCTTTTGCAGAAATAACAGCCTCTAAACGCTTTCTGTAGCTTCCCAATCCAGTCTGGATTCTGGCAGAAGGTGTTTTACACCATTTTTCTTTACAAGACATCTCCAGTTTAGTCAGATTTGATGGTTTCCAGCATGAAAAGCCCGCTTTAAATCACACCACAAATATCCAACATTATTTAGGTCTGGGGACTGAGATGTTTAGGGTGTTGTCTTTAGGGTAGGTCTTTGGAGCTGGTCTGTGGGTTGTCTGTACCTCTGATTAACTGAGATTTATCTTGCTCTTCCACTTCGGGCCTTCACTAGAACTGTGCTTCTGGTCTTCCAATTCCACACAATGTTCCTCACAGTTGAAACCGTGAGCTTCAATCTCTCAGAGCTTTCTGTATCCTTCTCCTAAACCGTGATGCTCAACAATTATCATTTTTAGCTCATTGTTTCGAGGCTCCCATGTTGCCACTCTTTAGAAAAGATGCAGAGAGGAGGAACTATTACAATCAGCCTACTTTAAATACTTTCTCCTGATTGGATTCACCTGTGTATGGAGGTCAAGGGTCACTGGGGTTACCAAAGCAAAGCAACATCATGAAAATCGACAGGGGTGCCCAAACTGGCTCTGTTGCATACACCTGTACATATAGTTGCACTAGTGACTTAGAGTCTTCAAATAGGAAACTATAACTTAATATAAACATATCAAAATTATTTTATATTGTTTTCAACAATGCTCTTCACGAATGTGAACAGTATCCTCCTGACCGCAGACATTTAAAAAACATTTATCATCCAGTTTATTACATACGTTTATTATCCACAGTTTATTAAGTCACTTTTTTATTTTTATTTATTTCTTTTTGTTCTGTGAACTGATGTGAATGCAGCATGCAGACAAGCAGAAGGTGTAAGGTAGTGTGTTTATGCACAGTGCACAAATGCGGGCGGACAGGGAAAATAAAAGAGAATATTGATTCAGTGGCGGGCTCAGTTCTCTGGAGTCCTGTTGTGCTGCCTGTAAAGACCCTCTGTTTCCCTTTGACTCCAGCGAAATGCTGGCTGGATATTTGCTCAATACTGAGGGAACTCTCCTTGAGGTGGCCCCATTAAATGTGTGTCAAACAAGTGTTTAGATCCAGCTGTTCCCATGGCAACTGTCCTGCTTGGGTCTGGTTTCCTGGTTTGGATCTGGTTGTGAATGTGTTCTCCTTATTCTTGATGAAATGCCAGCACAAGTCCCAGGTCTCTCCGTATTCAGCTGCTGGCCGTTAAAAGTGCCTTGTTGGCACTACGAATAGAAAATAGAAACACAGGATTTATTTCAAGCATAGTCACCACTGAACTTTCAAAAGCGAAATCAGATGTAAATCTCTCTGTTTGCATAAAGACCCTTTTTAAAATCCAGGGTTCATAACAACAAATCAAATCGCAAAAATTCCTAGTATAATACACATTTATAAAAAATAGAATTGGATCTGTTAGTTAGAAAAGGCCATCTGCAGATCCTTCTACTCAACAAATCAGACGAAATTGAACAAGTGAAAGTGAAAGTTTGTTTTGCTCAAGTGGGTAACTCGACATGTGTGCGCTATGGACTTCTTGCACGTAGAATCAGGATGAGGCACTTCCGCCTCGAAAGAATAGAACTCGCAGAGTTCCGGTTAGTAGTCTATTGTATTTGAGTTTGGACAAAAAGTGTGTGTAGATTTCAGAGACAGCAGAAGGTCTGTCCCTCTTTTGCAAAGTTCAATAGAATTTAACGTTTTCCTGCAAAACTACAGATGCACTGAGGAAGTTAGTAACTGGTGCTGTGCCGGTGCCTTTTAAAGTACCGCAGCCCAGTGTGTGGAAGCGGAGAGAGAGTCGTGTAGCAGTACACGTACCAATAGATGGAACCCTGGAGCGTGAGTACTCTAGCATTCTCAAACCTTCATCACTACACCTGGCATTTGCTTAAATTAAATAAAAAAAAAAACATGGATAGATCGTGGAGACAGCGGGCGTAGAACGTAGCCATAGCGACACTGAAACTTATTGAGCGAAGAATGCGTAAGTCTTAGTGCAAGTATTCCATCAATGAACCTAGCATGAGAAAGTCAAAGCTGTTGAGCTCCTACATTTCTTCAAGTTTCCATAATAGGTTAACCACTCCCTGCGGTGTCTTGTAGAAGGCGTGATTCAATAGTTTGTTATCGTTAATTAGAACAATAAATCCGGACCTGTGTTATTCACGGCGGGATGGACTGGTACGAATGTACAGTCTAATCAAGCGTCCAATTAAATTTAAAGTTCTGCTGTTCGAATATAACTCTCAAAATAAGCAAAACGCTTAACAGATCTGCTCACTGCATACAAACCAAACAGAGCTCTCAGGTCTTTTGAAACAGGAAGAGTCCTCTTTCAGTTGCAGATAGAACCAACTCAAGGTACCAAAACTTAAGTAACATTTAAATCCAAGCTAAAAACACCTACCGGTATCTTTTTTTCTGACTGATTGTTTTTATTCAAATCTGTCTTTCTAGGTATGTGCTCTATTCTCTTTTACACTGTCTTAACTGTATGCAGTTGTGTAAAGGGTACAGAAATGTCGTACTCAAGTAAAAGTGCCATTACTTGCCAAAAAAAGTAAAGAATCTGTTGTAAATATGTCTCAAAAATGATCTAAAAACATTTAGAAAAAAGTAAATATAAGAATATTGAAGAAGATAGAAATCAAGAGAGAGAGAGAGGGAGAGAGAGAGAGGGAGGAAAAATAGAGGAGAGAACAAAGAAAGGAGAGAGAAAACTGAGTGAAACAGATATATTAACAAAGCAAAAGTGAAAGAATATATATATATATATATATATATATATATATATATATATATATATATATATATAAAGTAAAAGAACAGATACACAACTAGAAATGTCCTCAAGTAAAAGTAAAAGTGTACATTCATAATTATTATATTATATTTCTATCATACACTAAGTTACAATTTCTCAGAAAAAACTCATTTACATTAATCTGAATATTTGTAATTATTCACTTCACACCACTGACTGTATGTAAAGCACTTTGAATTGAGATGTGCCTCAGAAATCTAATTTCCTTGCCTGTAGCAGAAATAATATCAAATAGCTTCTATATTAAATAGAGTTGGTGATATAATTTTTTAGTTTGTTTTGGATGCACTATTAAAATTCTGGGCAAAAGCAAATTTCAATCATTTTTGCAAAAGTGCTTTGACCATCTTTTGCTCTAAACGTTAATGAGGAAGAATTTTCATTTGAAAAAAAAATCAGCAGCACCTTCCTTTTCCACAATGTCTCCACAACCTCTAATCCATTTTTTTCTAAAGTCAAAGATGTACCAATTTTTATATTTTTTTTTGCATTAAATTAACCCTTTTATTTGACCTCTTCTAAATAACACGCTGAAACTTCTTAAAGAAGGTTGACACATGGCATTTGTGTCAAGTAGTCAATACCCCCCCCCCCCCAAAAGGACTCTTGGGATATGTGTAAGTGTGCATGTGTCTGTATGTGTGTGCATCTTCATAATTAGTTCAGTGGGCTGTTATGAGCACGAGCAAAGGTACCAGATGGACTTTAGGAGGAGGGGGATGGCATTAAGACAAGCCAACACAATCAGAGCCAAGACAAAAAAAATTAGCAAAGACTGAAGAAGAACTTGCTCGGGACAAACAATGGAGCGAATAGCTGTCAGCGAGCTCCTCCTCTTATCCTTCATCACTTCATCATCCTCGCACAGATAGAGCCGGTCTAGTCGTGCGCTAGGAATGCCAGTTAAAATTGTGCTCGAGTCACTTACTGTCCTTTTGTGGCCATGAGCCGTAATCCTCTATTAGGACCGGGGGACTGCGTTTGACCCAACTGTAAACACAGCAGTAAATACCCCCCCTCCCCCCACAGAATATCCACGTAAAGAGGCTTAAGTAAGAATAAAGAAATGAATTACTTTCTGCTTCATGAATGCATTTAATGCTGTTTTTAGTCGTCATATGCTGCTTGATTTGATTTGCTGCTGTTGTTATTTGTGTACTTAATCTGCATGGATTGCCAAGTGTTGCATCAAATCTATATTTTTATCGTTTTGCTAAAGGACTTTGTTGATACTTGTTTTTGTTTAATCACAAATGTTTTTCCAGCGCACCCCAGGAAAATATTTTCCAGTGATGTGTTGTTCTTTTGCTTGGTTTAATCTCGTGACATGTATTTTTTTTCCCCCTGACATCATGAATTAAAAACCGTGTTTTTCTTGTAACATATTTTCCCATGATACCTTGCAAGTTTTCATGACAGAAAGTAAAATACGTACTGTTTTTGTGACATGTTTCTAGAATAGAAAATCATTTCGTAGCATATTTTTACATGAAAAATAGAGTAGCAGAGATTTATTGCTACATTTCTTCTCTGATCTCGTCCGTTCAAAGCTTCTAGACTGAAAGTAAGAGAGGAAGCAAGTGTTCCGCTCCCCAGAAGACAGAGCAGACTTTGACTGGTTCTTGACAGCGTGCTGGCTCAAGGACCATACGGCCCTGTCTCCGGCACTATCAGCCCAGCTGCACTCCCCCTCTGTCCTCACACCTGACACTTTGACACGGGCGCAGCAGTGACAAATAGCTGGAGCCTTCACCTTCTGTCACCCTGTCTGGACTGTGCTAAATCAGCCCAGAGATACTGTAGCTTGGTCCCACTGACAGGTCCTCTGTCACAACATGCCGCTGATCGGGGTCTCTATGGGTGGCTTAGTCCCACTAGGAGGGGGCTCTTTCTGCTCTTCATAATGTACTGAGAGCCAGTTAAGCAGCTTGTCAGTTGGAGCGGCACTGACAGGAGGCAAGAAAGATTTTGCTTGATGTGGGAGCATTGGCTGCCTCATAAATTTACTTTGGAAGAAAAAGAATAATCACTGATAGTTTCAATATTGAAATGATCAATTTCTAATTGAAAGAAATAATACTCTCGTGTTATCTAAAACAATTAGCCCTCATCTAAATTGTTCCCCATCTCTTCATCACCTTGCTAAGCTTCCTTATTCATGAAAATGTTGACCCTTTGTTTGGGTTTGTATTTATCCCTTAACTTGTCTTGGAAAACAGAAAATTGGTTGACCCCAAACTTTTGAGCAGTAGTGTATATATGACAAAGACAAAACCAAAAAAACGAATGAAGGGCTGTAAAATATCTACAAATGGAACATAAAATTTCAATGTACGTTTAAACGGTATCAGTAGAAATTAAATAAATAGATAGGCTGTGTTGTAAAGAAGGTTAATTTTGAAATTTTAAACATTTTAGACTTTGGTTTCTACAATGACAACAAATATTTATATTTAAGATGTAAACATTCATAAAAATGGCCGATGGTCTTCCTGTGCAAATCATACACATTTTTTTTCCAGGGAAACAAAATCCATCACAAAAGAAATGCATTAATCCGGATGGGGAACGAATGGGGAAATAGATTAAATTTAGCTAATAACACTTCACTCATATTTTTTGCAAAATATACTTTGCTCATCGTCTCCTTTCCCTCATAAATCCCCTCCCCCTTCTATTCCTTCTTTCTTTCCCTATCTCCCACAGCTGAAATAGAATTGGATCAAAGAAGGGAGGAGGAAAAGGGGCAGAGAGAGGGAAAGAGAGAGAGAGAGAGAGAGAGAGAGAGAAGGGGGGTTCTCTCATTGGGTTTTATTGAAATATTTATAGTTCAAGGTTGGCTGGCTAAATTGAATATCTATGCTGATCTCACTCGCCTGTTTAACTTGTGCTTAGGCAAATATGTTTCCTAGGTGATAACCTTTTATGTACAGGTCTGACTTCATTGAAATGCATAAAGATAAAAACGTGTCACACTTCAGAAAGGCTCGGCTATGCTCTGCCACGCTGCTGCCTCGATTATTCAAATGATAATTGACCCCCACCTGTAGCCGGCTTATTTTCTCTCCTCCATCAGTTCATTGACTTTTAAGATATGGAATAAATACTGTTTTTGTCATTTACATTTTAAACCGTCTCAGAATGTCAAGTACCCCTGGCAGGAGATGAGGAATGTATGGCCAATTATCCATTTCACTCCTGTTAATAATGTAAACAGCGTTGATACCGCGAGGAACTGTAAGCATTCAGTCCTGGGTGGCACAATTTTCCACCACGTAACAAATCTGTTGATGTTTATCATCATTTATAGGTGTCATTTTTCAGCCCGAGTGCTGTATAGCGGCTGCCTGTCAGCAGTGATGAATTGACATCTGGTGTCAAGCTACTGAACCGTGTGATTTAAAAGCGTTCCAATAAATCATCCACTTTCTCAAACCGAAGGGAAAGTTGTCAGTTGTTTTGAGTGCATTTGTTAAAACCATTTGTTAAAACGCTGCTCTTACAGTTGAACTCGTACGACTTTATAATTTCTTGGCCATTTTTCAAAAATTACGACAACACAAAAGGGTTCAAGCCGCTGGTGAAGGTAACCATCCTCACCTCGACCTGTTTGCTTGGAATCGATGTTTTCACTGAAAAAGTTCTGGCTCCTGATAGACCCTCGTCTCTTTCATTCGGTCATTCACTGATATTTCTGAATTCTGAGCGATGGGGAAAAACAAAAAAGTCGAAGGGGAAGGGGAAAGGGGAGTTGAATTGTAGAAAACATGAAAGGGATTTAAAAAGATCTCCATGGAACTGGGAATGCCAATCAGCAGCGTTGATGAAGAAGCGAAAAGTGAGAGATTCTGGTGAAACCAACTGACATTTCTGCTACAACTGCCAAAAAAAATGTGAGAGATGCAAAGAAAAACCCACAAATATCTTCAGCTGAATTACAGGGCTCTCTGAAAAAAGTATGGGTTTCCAGGAGAAAGCCATTACTACACTAGTCACATTGAAGCCACTTACAGCTCAATCTCCAAACTACTGGAATAGAGTTTACCATCACCACTGTGAAGCACGGAGGCGGGTCACTGATGTTCTGGGCATGTGTGAGCTCAAAAAAGGCACAGGAAACTTGATCATCAGAATCGATGGAAGATGAATGCAGCATGTTCTCCTGGAGGAAAATGTTCTTCATCAGCAAGAAGCTGCTCACGGGATATTACTGAAAATTCCAACACGACAACGACCAACAACACATGTCCACATTGGTTCTGGAGGTTCTGGAGCAGATCTCAGTATTTTGATCTCATTATCACTAAAGCACTCTGGGAATGTGCCATTCATGCAAGAATTTACAAGAGCTGGAGGCTTTTTACCAAGAAGAATGTGCTGCTTTACCAACAGAGAAGATAAAGAACCTCGTCGTCATTACGAGTTAAAAGAAAGAAAACACAGTTGTTTGACGATGAATGGCTTCACACAACCACTAACTATGGGTTAAAGGTTGTGTTATCATTCATATTTTTGTAAACTTTTGAGCACAACTGTGCCAGGCTTTCTGATTTTTGCTTTGTAATTTGTGCTAAGAATATAACGCCCTCATTTACACTTCCCCACAAAATTGTTTGCTTTATTGCGCAGCACTCTCTGAGGACTCTCATTTTCGGATGAAATGTATTTTGGTAATTTAAAATAACTCATTAAAGAGTAATACCTCCCTATTATTAAATGTGATTGACCGTACGCTTTGATAACCTTCTCCCTCTGCTGTACAAACAAATGGCCGCAGTTTAGCTCCTAATGAGCACGGATGCTAAATGTCCTCTTGCTTCATTAGCGGATGCATTAACCACAGCACTGATTTAAAAAGAGCTCTAATGAAAGGCACTGAACGGTTCCCACTTCACCGCCGCTGCCTGTTTGCTCAGAGCCAGCCAAAGCTCCAGAATTAGAAATGTTTAATTATGAAAATGGTTACTGTGGAGCATTTCAAACACACTGCCTCCCCAGATCATTAGTTATGGAGCGAGGTGGGGAGGAAATAATAAAAAGAAAAAACAGAGAGCGAGAGGGGAGGAATTGTGAAGAAATGTTCTCAGCAATGAAGGGTTCATATTTCAAGCTTATAGTCGCTAAAAGGGTGTACTCAGAAAATCAATTTTATGAAAGTCCGCTCAGCACTAAAGGGAGCCCTATGCAACCAAGCAATCTTAAACTAGCGTCCAGCAGCAGGCTACGGGCTCTGATTCATGTCGTGGAGCAGGAATGCATTCCTCTTGCCTCAGACATTATAGTCTAACTGCAGGGCAGTTTTTACAAAACTAAAAAGGCTCCCAGCACCGTTTTCATGTAACCATGCATTTTTGAAAACCCATGTGCAAAACACACATTAGACAAGTTCACAGTTAATCAAAGAGGCAATACAGCTGTTAAATCTTATACAAAAACGGCATGAAATTTCATACCCAATTCAATAAAAGCTAAAAAGTATTTGCTTTTGCATACACTGTATAGAGAAAGCCCAAATTTTACATTTCGTGGTTTGACATATTTTTCTTTTTTCTAATTATTAAGCGTGAATCACTTGTTAATGTTAAAGTAAATTGTAAATGTTAAAGAGAAAGATGGAACTAGCTTCAAGAATTGCCAAGGTGGGTTTTGGAGGTGTTTTTTTTTTTACAAAGACCAAGAATAATGGCGGACAAAATGAGAACAAAACAACATGCAGATGTTTCCTGGTTGATCACGAAACAGAGGCATCTGTGTTTTTGCAAACTCAATGCTAAAAACTCATAAAAAAAAACAAACAAACTATGAATGGACTTCCACCCGTTGGTTTTTGCAGGGTTTTTTAATAGTTTTTGTTTTTTTTTGTTAACAGAGTTTTTTTTTTTGACGACAGGCACATGTGTACGCATTTTTTCTTGTACAGTGTGTGAAAAAAACCATGTGTTTGTGTGTAGATGGCTTGAGACTGGTCTTGGTCTGATTCCAAATAAAAGCTGGTGCGAGCTGTGAAGTCTGAAAATGTGACCACCAACATGCGACAGTGTGATACCAAAAATAAAAAAAAATATCACTATATTTTTGTATTATTTAAAAAAATACTGATATTTATAATAACAAATCTTGAAAAAAATTTTTAAAATTGTTTACCAGGTTCTTAAATCAATCAAATGGACAGCAGCACTTCTCGGGGTATGTATACACATATATACAGGATTTTGTTAAAAACATCTGCTATGTAAAACAGTAAAATGCATTCTCAGATGAAGGTAACAGTAGTCTGCTTTTGAGACAATGTGTAGCTGTGGGTTTGTGTTTTTAAGGTGGCCACTCTGAGCTGGTGCAGCTGGAGAGCTCTCACTCGTACCCTCACCAGGGATTCACACACGAAAGATTGATTGGTTCCTTTCTGTGCCCTTTGATTCATGCATTAAACACAATCCTAATCAGTTCATTGCCGTATGTTTCTGCACATCTGTGCAAACATCTCTCCAATAACAGTTCTTCATGTGCTTGCTAGGTTTCCTCCAGACAGTTTGCCCCCCCCCCCCCATACATGTCAGGTTCAGTTCGTAGTACACAAGAGTAAATGGTGATTTGTGATGGCTGCAAGTGATTGATTTATGTCTGTTTTTAATCTTTCACTCAAGTACAGTCAAATGTTTGTTAAGTAGCTGGCAACTGTATACAGGAGAGCGAGAGAGAGTTGTGAATGTGGGAAGTATGTAACTATACTTCCCACATTTCTATGTTGAACATTGTCAGATAAATCGTTTTTGAACAATATGAAATAACAGGAAACTCCTTAAGTGTGTGATGGTTTCCACATGTAGGTAAAACCCACAGTGTTAACTAACTGAAAAGGGTTTTATTACGTTTCCACTGGGGTCATACTTTACAGCTGCGGCTAAATGTGTCTGTTACGGCCCAGACACTTGTGTTCCCCGATGCTTTATCACATTTAAGGCCTGATGAGGATAATAGCAGCAGCCATGGTGGTTCCACCTTGCAGTGACGAAGACTCTTGATTGACATGCCACGAGTTCTTGGACTGATTTAGCAGAACAATAACTTCAAATCTCCAAACAGTGTAAATCATAATAAAAGAAATCCCAGATTTCAAGCTACTGTCTCAAAATTGTACTTTCACCTAAAGTTTATTCCACACAGCAAACATTGTTGCCAGGTCTTCAATCAAAAGTCACCAGATTTGAAGCGGCCTGAAGCATGTTGCAGATCTTGGAGGGACTGAAGGTCTGACATCCTCATAAATTCTGAAGGAAGCCAGACAAAGTGGTGCATTTCATGTTGTTTCAGAGTACAAATCTTTGCGAAAGTCTATTTGTGAACATATTGCGTTTGCTTACCAAAGCCAAATTATTGCTGTTCTTCTTTTTCTTCGGACAAAAAAATTCTAAACGTATCTCCTCCAACACCGCTCAAACTACAGCCACCAAATTTGACAATAAATCAAAACTGGTCTGACTCGGTTGCTTTTGAGATTGGTACCACTAAAGGAATTCTGGGAAATTGGTGAGAATGCTGGGAACATAAGTATTTGGACCCCAGTTCAAATAGTTCAAATAAATGGGTAAAGCAATGAAAATATCTTCAGGAAATTGGGGTTTGTTTATGTAAATTATTGTAATAACTTGCATTTTTTATGAGATCACAACTCCATAGCAACCAAACTGTTAACCCTCGCAAACACATTTTCAGCTTTGCTAAATGATATCGACATGAAGATCGGTTTATGTTGCTCAAAGTGACTTTTAAGATAGTCAATAAGTCACTGATTGTTCCATAGCAACCATGCTGGTTACCGTAACGGCCCATTTGGCATATCTATATCTCAGCTTAGGAAAACAGAACTGGAGCAGGGGGACTCCAGTTTTCTGTGGGTATATGTAGTTTCGATTACATATTAGAAAATGTCCACATTTAGATATTCTATTTTTTAACCCTAACCCTAACATACAGTCATGGTTGTCAGAGGCTGGAGACCCCACTTTCAGCTCCCAGCGATCTCCTTATCCACTAGGGGGGTTATGGAATTGTGAATGAATGAGAGTAGTGACTTTACCTGTTCGCTCTCTTTCTCGCTCGCCTTCATTGTTCAAGGGCCATTGCTGGAGTTGTCAGGGTAAGTGAAAGTCTGTGTTGTGCGCGGGATAAATCAGTCTCTAGAGGTCAGTGCAGTTCTACTAGTGACAGCTGCTCTCCCAGACCTGCTGGAGAGCCAACACGGCCTCCTAGACACTGGATGATACCAGGGAGGGATGAGGGGTGCAGGAGAAGGCAAAATAATTAAAGCAAGGATCAAATATGTTTCCATGACAAGCAGTCACATCCACATAAAGATAGACAGCTACACAAACACTCTTCGAGGGGCACTGACCTTGTCTCTGGAAGTGTTGCGGTGTGTGAGTGGAGCTCATGAATGAATGTAAATGAAGAACTGCTGTGTGCCCGATTCAAAGCCCTACACACCATCACTGTCGGATTCACTAAATACTTACGGTAACAGATTCATTAGAGATGCTTTTGTATTCAGAAAATATTATAATACAAATAAATATTACTACGCTTTTCATTATCGCATTATATATTAAATATTAACATTGTTACAGCAGTATTTGTGCAGTATATAAAGACTGGTGTTGGTAATAGGAATTTTTGTTGTTGGTTTTATTAATTATTTTATCATAAATTTATAAATGTATCTTGATCCAACTACCACTGCTACTACCACTAGTGGTACTACAAATATTATTGTTATTAAGAATACTAATACTGCCATGCCTACTAGTACTACTACAACAACTACTAATAATAATAATACTTTTTTAATACTATTGCTTCAGTTACTTCTAGTAGTAGTACTACAAATATTATTGTTACTAATACTATTATTGCTACAATTGCCACTACTACTAATTATAATAATAATATTGCTGCTGCTACTACTGGTAATACTACTACAAACACTTTTGGTACTATTACAACTACTACTTCTACTACTACTACTAGTAAAAACTATTACTAATACTAATGCTACTACTGCTAATTATAATAATACTTTTGCTGCAGCTGCTACTACTTCTACTACTATCACTAGTAATTACTAGTATTACAACAACTACTATCACTACTACTAGTATTAGTATGGCTACTACTAATAATTATAATAATACTTTTGCTGCTGTTGCTGTTACCACTACTACTATTAATATAAATATCATTTGACTAGTACAGTAGTAATAGATACTACTACTATTACTCCAATTACAACTACTAATTTTATTACAACTAGCGTTGCTAATGCTACTTTCTCTACTACGAGTTCTGCTGCTACTACTACAATAAAAAAATCCACGGATTTCACGGATTCCGCACCCTTCCTCCTTCTGCTACTACTACCACCAATAATACCATTGGTAGTAGAGTTGTTTCACTGAACATCAGTTTAAAATAAAAGTGTTTTGAATAGTGCCTGAAGGACGACATCCTGAATGCAGATCCACTCGTTCAAAGCTATAGATTTGGATAAATTCATTGTGTCAAATTAGTTTTAAACATTTACAAATCAGCCAGAAACTCAGCTGCTGTTCCTTTGCTCTGTTTGCGTTGTGGCTTTGGTCTCATTGGGTTCAACTGTGTCTACAGAGAAGGGTAGGCAGAACCATGCCTCACTTTGCCAAGTTTCAAAATTAGCAACAAATTTAATATGGTTTACGCTAAGCCCTGCCACAGAGTTTGTGAAAATGCTTCTCTAGATTTCCATGTGGTCTCAATGAATGAAGAACAAAAAAATAGAATGAGAGGGAAATGTTTAACAGATGTGAGTGACATCAGGAGAAGAGAGGGGGTCTTAAGGCCTTCGGTTGCATCTGAAGACTTACCACTCACTCCACCATGACATTCTCAGACAAAAGTGACAGAACCATGCTCCCGTTCACGACATAATAAAGATTTATTGCTCTCATTTCGAGGATTGCTATCCCCATAACTCCTAATACAGAGGGAAATATGTATTTTGGATAATGCAGCCCTTATATGGCCACATGGGCTGTTAAAGCACGGGAAGGAACATATTACCATCATAAATCTACATCACTTACCTGCTGAATGAGACGAGATTAGAATCAAAAATGACTGGAAAGAAGAAAGATGAAATGCTGGAAACGGAGCCGACACTTATCATCATCATCAGGCTTCTAACTTTTATTTCAGATGATTGGAGTATATTGTTTTATAAATGGAGCTTTGATCTTCTAGATTATCTCATCTTCAGCTTTCATGACCCATCCTATCTTGAAATATTTATAGCGTTGAGTTTGGTGCTCTTCAGATAATAGGCGTGTTGTGATATTGGCAATAAATCTATAAGTCTGTCAGTCATTGTACAATTCATTTGTAAATTTGTTTTTTTTTCCTTGTTTCTACTCACACACTCAGGTATGGGATCAAGCCAAACACAAGTGGTTGTACTCAGTTTGAATTTCTTTGTTTTATTTCAGTAACATCAATAGTTTCAATTATCTTAAAGTTACTGTGGCTCAGTTGGTAGAATACTGCAAGGTTGTGGTTTCAAATCCCAGGGAAAGCAAGAACTCACAAAATAAAAATCTATTCATTCATGTAAGTCGCTTTGGATAAAAGTGTCTGCCAAAAGCATAAATGTAAATGTACAACAAATGTAAAATAGCTTCTTGTGAAAATGTGTGGCACAATATGTTTCTCAGCATAAATTGCTATCATGGAAAGCCTAGTTGTTGGTTAATGTAAGGCACAAATCACATAGGAAGTCATATCCATACTTCTTTAAAAAAAATAGATATTATTTAGTGAAATATCTATTAAGATCTCCTTATTTCAGTCTCTTACATCTTTAACCTTTGTAATAGACAGAAGCTCATTTCTCAAAGTGAGTGCAGTTCCTAGAGTAGCCAGTAGAGGGGGTGAGGCACTGATTCATTTCAGCATGCTCTACCTTTGCAAATAAACCCCCATTATGTATGATGCTAAAGAAAAGTGTCACTTCTGATATCTGGCCAGCCACATCAAGGGTTCTGGGCTTCTACAAAGATTCATTTATAATGTAAAAGATAAGTGTGTTCCAATAAGCGATTCCTCTCCAACAGCTCATGGGAGCTGATTATATGTGACTTCAAATCAGGCCGTAAATATTTGTCAGGCCACCTTTGAAACAGGCAAGCTGTGGCGCTGTCATCTGGCCACATGAAAGGCAGACTGGAAACGTTTAGGGTTGGGAGCCGAATCAGTCGTAACTGGAATGAGATGCCCAATAAAATGCATAATTATGATACTCTGTCATTGGCCACAGCCCAGAGGGCTTTTTAACTGGGTGAAAAACAGGCCTTTTTTATTTTCGTCTTGACTAAAAGTGAGTCGTGACAATGTGTGGTCTGCATTCAGTGCCCAAGGCTGCTGGAATATGCTGTTTATCTCGCTAGAACACTATGTAGGCGTGTTGCAACGGTCCCTGATGATTACAGCCTCTTCTAGAATACATGATTCTGAAGCAGTGTCATAATTGGCATGCTACCTCCCAGTAACCCTTCACTCACACACCTGCCATCTTTAGCAACTGTCCTCATTGTGGTGTGGCTTAGGTTTCTACACATTTTTTGCAAATTCCAATGAAGGGCTTTTTACTGTCACAAACTGCTATTTCATGTTTGTACGACAGTCTGAACGACATTATTGAAAAGTTTCTTCAATGAGGCATGTCTCCATTATTAGCCTCGACTGACTGATGATTCCAGAATAATGTGTCATTACCCTGTTATACTCAGCTCTGCGATAGACTTATTGAACACCGTAACTAACTAAAAGAAGCCTTTCCTGAGGGTTTGCATGTTGCATAATACATACATGACTTTGTGGCTTCTCTCTTTGTTTCTCTCTGCTCTTGCCCCTCCTGTCCTGTTTCTCTCCTATTAGTCTACACACCTGTTTCTCATTCTGCTGGGTGATTTCCTTGTCTTTATGATTCCTATGTCTGGGTTTGTAATGGTTTCATTGGTTTACCAACCTTCACAGCAGTCTGTTGCATTTGGTCTGCTACATTGGGACCTCTGCACTTGAGTCAATGAACTTAATCTGCATTTATTCTACTGCCGTTGGTCTGCTGCATTTAGTCTGCCTTTTCCAGTTTTGTATCAGGTCTGTCCGTTTGATAGTTATTTCTGTTTTCTTTGTGATAATCTACATTGACTTTGTTAGAGTTTGTTTTCTGTTTCTAGTTCAGAGGTTTTCCCCCTCGTGGGAGCTTTCTGTCATTTTAACTCAACAAAGTATTTAGTGTTTTCTCCAGCTCTTGTTAGTGAGCCTGTTTTTAAACCACCACCACAAGTTCATGACACATTTTAAGCAACACCCTTTTACAAAAATATGTATAATAGATCATGCTTATTTTATGGTACATACGACACAACAACCTTAAAAAAACAATATTACAGTATTGCAAAACTGTTGGAAAACTGAGCTGAACTCTCAAACTAAGAAATGTGTCCACACTTCACTCTGCAGCTCATAAACAGTTTTTTTTGTCCAAAATGTTTGTTTGGATTTCGCTTTGCCATCGATTACTATGGGAGCTTTTTGTATGTGAAAAAAATAGCTCTCACTTAATTAAAGCAATTTGAGAATATTTCCTGAGATGAGGAAAACATTCTTTGAATATCACCCATGAATTCTTTATTTATGCCCTCACTTATCTCTTTGACAGCTAAATTAGTGCAAGAAGTTGGAAAGTGGGAGTATTTCTTCTGACTACTTCCATAATATACACAACCATCACTCAGTTTCACAACATGCAATTTCATAGAAGAGCCAGAGGGTTCATTTCTCAGTTATTACTCTTCATATAGACACAGACACAAAAGTAAATGCATCTATATCACTATTTTACACAGAGGACACACTCAATGCAAAATAAATCAAATAACTTCTTTATAAGAGGTTTTGTTTATGTACAAAAAATATCTTTAGCTTTTTAGATCAATTAGGATTAAATGTTGATTTATATTTGTCTACTTAATAAGCACAATTTCCTAAACCATTATGCAAAATCAATTTGCCCAATGGTACCAGGGTGGTAAAACTTAAGAGTTGATAGATTGAATTGAATAAATTATTCTGTGAATGATTAAATTGATTTTCTCCAGTTGTAAACCTTATAAAGTGTCAAAATGCATTTTACAGAAATTATCTACTTTATCATTATTTTTATATTAATTTAAACTTTTTAAAGTTTAAATCTTAATTTAAAGTTTGGGGTCATGGCAGTTAGTTTGGGCCTGAAGGCTCACATTGACTGACAGCAGTTGTGCAGAGAACCAGGATTAGCCCACAGTCACAGATCATTTATTCAACTTGAAAAATAATTTTGATTACATATTGTTCTTAAACAGCTATGAATCAGATCAGAAAGGAGTTTGATTCCCCAATTTTGAAATCATCCAAATAATAAAAAGCCTTAATACAAAAAATGAGAAACAAGAATACGGGATATAGTATCTCCTTGTGTAAAGTGCTCTGAAAAGTTGAACGATGCACATCGACGCCATCGGCAGCCATATGAAGCTGTTGGTCTTTCGAGCTGGTCTGTGGGTTGTCTGTGACTGTTCTCACCATTTTGTGACTCGGAATGTTTTCTTGCTCTGCCACTTCGGGCCTTAACTGCGCTTCTGGTCTTCCATTTCCTCACACTGTTCCTCACAGTTGAAATCGAGAGCTTTCTGTATCCTTCCCCTAAACCGTGATGCTCAACAATCACTGTTTTCAGCTCATCTCAAGAGTTGTTTTGAAGCTGCCATGATGCCTCTCTTTAGGGAAGATGCAAAGAAAAGAAACACTTACAGTTGTCCTCTTTCTCCTGATTGGAATCACTTGTGTATGGAGGTCAAGGGTCACTGAGGTTACCAAACCAGAGTTCTGACAATTAGTTCCAAAGGTATTGAAATGAAAATTGAACATTTGTCATGGGGTTCTCAAACTTTTGCAAACTCAAGCTAAGGTTTCCTCACAGGTAAAAAAAAAACAGCTCAAGAATAAACATTAAACTATAGAAAACAGTTATTTGGGTCCCCTGGACACTGGACAGGGCTCTATCTGCAGCCAGAAGAGGGTCATGTCACTCAGGTCACTCAGAGTGCAAGAGGATGAAAATGCACTGTGTGCACACAGGACAAACAAAGCTAGCTTTTCATCAAGCACTTTGGCCACCGAGAGGAGGCCATAATTATCTTTGACAAAACTCATTAGCGGGGACCTTGTAGCAACATCGGTGACCAGGAATTCCACGAGGAGAGACATGCACAGAAACAAAGAACTGCACACATTTCACTGCGCCCTTTGACAAAATCTAATGAAGTGTGTTCATTGTCCCTCTCATCAACATTTGAACCTGGAGCCATCATTACTGAGATCCTGTCTCATACGTCCTCTCTGCCACTGTGTGGGACACATCAAATGGCACCTACACTTCAGATCTTTTGTCTGGATACAAGCAAATTGTTGTAGATCTTGTTGTTATCCTAGGCCTTATTAGTATGCATTGACCATTGCTGTTCTGTCATAAGCTGTTAGTTGCTCTAACGTCTCAATCATATGCTCTGTGAGCAAATAGTTGGGGCAAAAATTCTTTATAATGTATTATTACTCAACGGCTTACCCTCCGTTGACCTTAGGCCTACAAAAAAACTGGGATACGTCAGGTCCATTTTTTACAAGCGGATAGAAAACAGCAAGGACTCTTGAGTTTTAATGGATCTAAAACCTGATGCAATATAACACAGTTATAACGCAGTATTGTATTATTACCTGCATAACATGTAAAACAAGACACCTGTACACAAAATTAATCAATCAGACTCCAAAACCCCATCCATGCTCAACAGCTGTACAAAGATCTCAAGGCCGTCACCTAGCAGAAGGTTATTAGAAGGTACAACAGTTGGTCAGATGCAAATATAATGTAGAATATACAAAGGACATAACTCATTTGAATCTCCCTCAGTCTGAGGTTTTGTAGATTTGGAGAAAATTGATGAACTTTCTAATAAACACAATGTGGTTTGTATATGTGTATCTCAGCAAAACAATAAAAAACATGAGGCAACAAAAGAGCAGCTCAAAAAGAAACAATTAAGGTGCTGTGGAGGTCTCCAAATCATAAACCAAAAATCTTTGGAGGGGGCTGAAGGATCTTGTTGTCCAATGTCAGCCTCTAAATCTTCCGCAAGTGTGAGCAAACCTAATGACTTACTACAAAAACATCTGACCATCTACGGAGGACTGCCAGGTTTTGGGAAGGCCTCTAATTCTCCACTCTAGAGCAGTTTTGAAATAACGTAAAATCAAACAGGGGATCAAATACCGTTCTTTCCCACACCGTTTGCAATTAGACTGATGCACACACACATGCGGCTATCGAACACCTTTGCATCGTTAAGGCTAAGGGATCTTGGACGCATTTTGTTGCCGTTGGTCCAGATTTAATACGGTGTAAACCTGCTGTAAGACAGGCTCTTAATTGATCTATTAGTTGCAGTATGAGCCTCATGCTTTGTGGCAGGAATCCATGCTATTATTGCCAGCTCCCTCAGGTATAGCGCAACCGCACTAATCCCATTGCTCATGCATCATTACCTTCAATAATATTCGGCAGTTCTTCTTTACAGCTCCCCTTTTAATTACGTTTGCTTGCAATATTTAAGACACTGCAAATGCTTTTCTGTGCCGCAAGCACAGAATATAAATAGGGTGAAGGTGTGTCGCAGGTCAAATGTTTGATCAGAGGTGGTTTTCTACAGATATCTGTATTTTCTCTGTATACAACTTTCTTTTCAATCAAAACTACATTCCAAATATGATTTTGAAAGATAACACTTTGGTAGATTTCTAGAAATAGATCTCTGTTGGGACAGATTGCTGTTGCATCAAGACCTGTAGTATAATCCTAACAGGCTGCTGACCTCTAATGAAAGATAGTTAAATAAGATATAACCTTCCAAGAATGTGTTGAGTCAAGAATTGTGGATCTTCAAAAGGCAGGTGTGGGCTACCAGAAGTTGAAATTGTTTGCAAAAGTAAAAAAAAGGAAATTGAAGGGGTGAATGAAGTTTTTTAGCACTACTCCTTAAGTCAAGCTGGAGCTGGGCCTAAATCATGTTTTGTAGTGGGGTCAAATACTTTTTTGTCATTTATGTAAGTGTAAAAACTTTTTTTCCATATGTCTTGAAAACAAACTAATTTATTTAATAAACATCCATAACTTCTTTGGGGACAACTATCCAAAATGTCAAACACTTCTTTTGGTCATTAAAAATAGCTTTGTAGGAAGCAGCCACATATTTGTTAAAATTTTATGTTTTTAAGATATATTTTCTCTAGGCAATTTTGCTACTGTGAAACACTAAAAGCCCTTTTACTCTTTGTGGCTCAATGAAACTGTTTTTTGTGGGTTTAAAAAAATAAAATTTTAAATAATTGATTAAATCAATTATCTTGATACAAGCATTAAACTTTCAGACCATCCCTCAATAATGCCCCCTTCTGTGATTTAACTTGACCAGCAGGTAATCATTCATTTCTTCCAGCTAAAACAGGTGCAAATCCAGCTCCTTACATGGATTTCGATTTAATTGGAAGCATCTAGACAATCATCTAGTAAATATTTCAATCTATAAATACTGAGGTGACCTTGGGTGTTTTGAAAGGCACCGATAAATTAAACAAATTATTTTCATTATTTTTCTCTTGCTTTTTTAAAAGAAGGCCCATAGCTTCTGTGGGTTCATCTGAGTGCTTTAAGATCCCCAGGGATTTTAGCTCAAGCAATTGACTGATCAACATCAAAACAGTTGATGCACTGAGTGTAAGCATCCGCGTGATCCCGCTGATCGGCGCTCTGCTAGGCAACAAAGCTCCATTCATAACCAATTCTCTCTGCCCCACTCTGAGCTTGTACAAAAACAATGTATCTGATGCCATTTCCTATACAACAATAACAAAGAAAAACTGACGAACCCTCTTTTCACATCCCCGATGAGTCTATTTACATCCCTGTTTGAATTTATGACCTTTCAACGATCTCCCCGAAAACGAAATGACTCTATTTTAAACAAAACACAATTACAAGAAAAATAGTTCATAGAAAATATTTATATAAATAACAACATGACAATATTACACTGTTTCTCAATATAAACACACATCGGGCGCACAGTTTTACCCCACATCTACATTTACAAATCAAATCAGATCATTTAATTTAACATCAAAACATAAAAAATAATTCATATAACATTTATCACATTCCACAGAAAACAAAAGCCACACAACAAAAGCTTGAAAGGACACATGAAAAGAGGACAATTAACAAATAAATAAACAGAAACATTTATATAGGATTGGCAAAACAAACATAAGAAATACATACACAAAACATTGCATAAAAATGACACCATTAAATCTTATTGTGCAAAATTATGGCTGCATCCAGTCTTCACAGTTCACTGT
Organism: Danionella cerebrum; assembly: GCA_007224835.1. NCBI lineage: Eukaryota > Metazoa > Chordata > Actinopteri > Cypriniformes > Danionidae > Danionella > Danionella cerebrum. The sequence goes on along the minus strand of SRMA01027279.1, from coordinate 120,651 downwards.
GCGCTCATTTCCATGAGCTTAAAGTTCCTCTAGTCTCCACTCGGTTTAGTGCATATTGTTGGTCATATTACGTTCCCCAAGATCACGGCTCTTCAGTGCTTCTCCTTCACAAGAAGAAAGAACACTTTCAGTTTGCTTAAATTGCATTTGATGAGATTTTATGTAAAACTCTACAACGTGATCTCATATTAAACACATCTTGTTGTCAAAAAAAAATACATTTTATTTATTCTGTTACTCAAGGACACCACACAAGGAAAACATGACAAAGATGATTAAAACAACAGCAATAAAACATGTATAAAATGCAGCAGGCAATATTTTTTTAGTAAAGATTGTAAGCCTGTCAGAACAGGAAATAGTCAACATCTGGACTTGTCCGTATTTTAGGGGGCAGTTTGTTCCATAGAATGAAGCAGATTAAGGCCAGAGATGAAGCGGATCTAAGGGACAGGATGGGGTTATGAATAGACATAACTTCAGTTAGATAAGATGGTGCCAGTTTATGGATAGCTTTTGAAGTTAGAAGCAGCACTTTGAAATGAATCCGAGCATTTATGGGTAACCAGTGAAGGTGATGCAGAACTGGAGTGATGTGCTCAGTGTACGGGGTTTGTGTAATTAACATGGCTGCAGCATTTTGCTGCAAAATGCACAGCTCTTTGTGCAGTAGCTCCGGAGCAGGATGTCCGGGCGGCCAACATTGGTTATGGTTCAAGCTAAATCTTATCATGAAGGATTAGACAAACACAGCTCACACGGTTCCATGATGTGAGCAATCTCTCAAAGAAAAAATGTACTATTTTCTAAAGCAGGCTTACTTCAAGAGGGTTCCCAAGATGTCCTTGTGTGCATCACCTTCCTCACCTCTTCATCACCGGTCTGAATGCAGTGATTTTGGCATCTGTGATTAGTGGACACGTGTCCGTGAGCTCAGTCCTTTCTGCTTCTGTCTTTGCTGTGCCGGGGAATCCTTCAAACATAGAAAGCACATTTGTGTGTAGCTTAACAACGTACTGCATTTCTTTGTTCATCGCAACACTAAACAATAAAGAATAAGGGATTTTGTCAAATATCTTCCTCTACTCAAGATCTTTGATTCGAAGTGTAAACGCAGAAAGACTGTACCTTCCATTGACGAGTACTGGCAAGATTCTGTCAGTCCAGGATAGGCTGAGGAGGGAAGCTGCATGGCCTTGTAGCTCCCGCTGCTGTAAGCTTTGTGCAGTCGCTCTTGGAAAAGGCTTTCAGTATTGCTGAGGTTTGTAGGGTCCTGAAGGCGCTTCGTCTCCCCAAGCTGTGCTCCTATGATTGTTGGCAGACTCACACCCTGTATCTGACAGTCCACAGGTCCAGTCCGTACCTCAGCAGCATGCTGGGAGCCTAAAACAACCCCTGCTGCTGCAGTGCGTGCCAGCGACCAGATCCGGGGCTTCTCCGAAGACTCAAAATGAGAGAGTGCCACAGACTGAGGTGAGACCTGTTGCTGCTGCTGTGCTTTGGAGCCCAGACCATCCAGGTAATCCGAGTTCAGAGGCCCCAAACTCTTAAGACCACAGGGAAATGATGGGAAGTTGGAGTGAAGAGGGAGGTCAGGGTTGCAGTCTCTCTTTGGAGGGGAAGAATACGGAAGGTCATCCTGACCCGATTTCTCACAGTCACTGTCCAGCTTGTCGCAGTCCTCGTCCTCTATGTCATCCAGATCACTGAACTGCAGCTCTTCTTTACTGTCTTTGGGATCTGTAAAAGAAATAATGGGTACTGAGTTTACAGATGCCATACACTGGATCCCGGAAAGCCAAGTTTTACCTTTGGTAGTGCAGTCTGGGTCGCTTTTACAGAGCTCTTCCTTTCTCTCATCCCCTGCTTTATTTTTGGGGGACCAGGTCATCTTGTTCTCCTTTTTAAGCCTTCTTCTAGCATTTGCAAACCATGTAGACACTTGTGTGAGGGTCATTTTGGTGATGATGGCCAGCATGATCTTCTCGCCCTTTGTAGGATAAGGGTTTTTGCGGTGCTCATAAAGCCATGTTTTAAGAGTGCTTGTCGTCTCCCGTGTGGCATTCTTTCTCCGTGTGGATCCATTGAAATCCACTGTGCCATATCTGGAAGGACAAAAGAGACCTATTATTTCATTTAATTAATTATTATAACGTATAACTTATTTAAAAGTGAGTAAAATGATTCCTACCTGTCATACTGGTACTGTCCCAGCGAGTGGTCATAAGAATAGTATGCAGCGGGTTGAGTTATAGTGCCATGGAGACTACCTGCCCCCTCTTTGATTTCATATTGTGGATTCTAAAATTAATAAAAACAAAGAAACAAGCTTTTAAAATGTCATCGAAACTCCTCACATTTAAATGTCATTTAAAGAAACTGTACACTGCTGAACACAGCAGGCATCTTCCAATCATTCCCTGTTTATTCCTTGTGATCACTGAAAGTTATTTCAGCAGACAGCTAGACAGCTTGATCCTCTTACCGAGCTGCAATGATCAATAACAAGCCGTGACTAGAAAGAGTTGATCGATCGAACGGAGCAGCAGCAGTGAGAGGCGCACAGAGCTCCTATCGGGATGCACCTACCAGGCTGGAGTAGATGGCGGACGGGTCGGCACTGTACGGGAAGTAGTTGGCGTAGTTCTGCCCCGCCGCGGCTGCCGCTGCCGCGTACGGGGAGCCGTACATCCCGAGCGCGGCGTTGAGCTCGGTGCGCGTGGTGGCCAGCAGCCGGTTCTCGTAGGAGGAGCAGCAGAAGGAGGCTGCGGGCTGGGACGCGCTCGAGACCTCCGCCACAGACCTGGAGATGGACTCGCAGCAAGTCGTGCTCGGGTTTGCCGACACGAAAAACTACCGGAGGACAATTGAAAAGAAATTATTGATTTATCTGTGCTTATCACTATATGGCGTTTTTTATACTTCCTATTATTCATAATCAAATTCATCATCACATGGCTCATATATTCCCCCCAAAGGTAAAGTTTCTAACTTTATATAAAATTGAGAAAGTTCAGCACACCGGATTGCTTTTGCATGATAATATTCGTTTATTATAAAAGTAAAAATAAATGTATTTTCAGTCATTTGTCAAATTATTGATTTTATTTTCTAAAAAATGTTTTTCGTTTAGAAGCGACAAAAGGAACCGGCAAAGGGAGGAGTCTCTCTCTCTCTCAACAATTACACCGTAAATTTAATTTACACGGTTACAACACGTGAGGTCATTTATAATTCAAATAACTCATTACTCTAAATATTTACAGACCCCAACATAACGCTCAACTTTACCCCAGGACAGTCAGAAGGATTAAATGCTGTTCCTGATAAAAAAAAACGGCTTTCACTCGAGGGAGTTAATAATAATAATAATAATAATAATAATAATAATAATAATAATAATAATAATAATAATAATAATAATAATAATAAATAGATTGGAAAGGGGGAGTTTTAGGCTTACCTGAGAAGTCGCATTGTAAGGATATCCAAACTGAGAGAAAGACATAGCTGCTTCTTTTGTTGCCCAGCAATATTCTTCTCCTGCTGATCGATTGAAACCAAATCTACTTCAAATCCAGCGTCTTCCACGCATTTCCACACTCGGCCTTTAGCTCAATAATAGATGACTGCACTTTACTGGGAAGCACTGAGGATGTTTACGCCAGCCCTGTTTTATATCTATAGATAATCCCCTTAAGGAAATGAGACATTAGATTTAAGCTTCATCAAGTACAAAATGTTGTTTAACAGCTGTAGAAAGCTTAAAGGATAACCCAAGACTTGCAAGATATGAACTTGTGGTTGTGCTATTATTTGTGCCTCTATAGTTCTTTAGAATTCATCCATGCACGGGTTTCTGCGTGACGTCACTCTAATCCCGGGACGGTGAGGATAGAATGATGTGTTTGCCAATCACGTCATGCTTCGCGCTTTTCTTGAGGTGTGTTTTGCACACCCCTGTCCCGTTTTTTCTCTTTTCTCATCTTTTTTGCGCATAATTTAAACTAAGATTCAAAGCGCAAAATATATGCCAAGAGAGGGAATCTAAAAAATTCCACATTGGGCTTCAGAAATTGGAATATTAGTGAAAAAAGTATTACATTCACCTGGTTTATACATGTATCTAAATAACCTCAAAGCAATTTCCATGACTTTTGGAAGATCTTACAGTGAAATTATCAGTATAGACCCTTTATAATGTTTTAATCTAGCAAAACAAAAAAGGCATCAGTTTTTACCTTTATCAAATTTCAACCATTTATTTTCGTGCTTTTCCCTGATTTCTGAAGTTTTCTCGATTAGCTTAAGACCATCCGGCTGATGAGCGTCTGGGGCGGAATCTCCAGGACCCTTGCCCGCATCTGTCGGAGCGAGCAGAGGTCCGACCTGATGTTAATTGCGATGATGTTTCCATCTCTGTCTATTAGAGAGAGGGCCTGTCCCGGCAGACGTGAAGAGAGAAGCTCTGGCAGGTCAACAGAAAACTGATTGATGCCTATCTTGGGACCTACACGACCATTACCACAAATGCGTAATTGCATCAATTAACAAATGGATATGGCCTTGTTTAACCAGCGAGTAACACCGTGAAAATATGCCTTTGAGGTGAAATTAGAAGATGTGGAGGGAGAGAGAAAGAGAGAGAGAGAGAGAGAGAGAGAGAGAAATTAGCCGAATCTCTCAAGTCTAATTATACGGCGGTAGTAGGAGGCGACGAGAACAGCATTCTAATTGATAGAAGATGAAAGGAATGGCAGAAATAAGGCTTCTCTCTGAATATTTCTGAAAAAAAAAAACAAAAAAAACCGTAAGGCTACACTACGCGTTCTTTTAAATTTCAAGACAGTATTATTAGAATACCGCTTTACTTCTTTCTCGATTGAGAAAGTGCTTGTTTTCTTTGGGTGAGAAGGACTAACTGTTTTTAACTTTCTTCTAGGTGACATTGTTCAAACACAACTCGAAAAGAGTTTCTTATAAGATTTGCTATATTGGAGAGAAAGTTTAATCAGATCTGAAACCCGTTAAGAGTCGGTTTTAATGTGGCATCGTCTTTATAATCCGAATGACACATAGGGTGAAAATAAATGAATGAGTTGTGGAACATCTGAAAAACTGATTCCCGCGCGCGCGTTACGCGGACATTAACTCTTCGTTGTTCAGAGCCACTGGTGGATAAATAGCTCATTGACCCGCTGGAGAGCGAAATGACCAGTCCCAGATGATTCCTTTGCGATTACTGACTTACTCTTCGAGAGGCGCCAGAGAGCTGCGAGTGACTGAACGGCCCTGGTGGAGCTGGTGAGGCGTCATGATGGAAACCATGTGCCCCACGGACCACGGTGGTCACGCGGCCAAAACTATTGAATCAAAAAGCCATCCAGATAATTTTAAAAAGAGGTGAACAGTCAATAAATGTTTTTTTTTTATTCTCTAAAAACAGTGCTTTTGACCTGTAGAGCTTGGTAGAACAGACTGAAAACAGTGTTTTAACACATTTTAAATTGTAATCGAAGTATCAAGAAGTCATTGGTAGATTTGTATTTGAATAATCATTTAATTTAAATTATTTGGGGTGTATGGGTTCATTATCTATTTTGTTAAAGTACCATATTAAAAACGTTTGGCTTTACCAAAAAGTGCATTACTTTTAAAAAAGGGTAAATTTGTTTAATGAATGTGCTCATTTTATCTAAGAAATAAACCTAAATGAAGAACAAAAAGCACATATGTCCAATAAAATTATATGAGCATTCACATTATAAAATAAGGCAATTTTTTACACACATAAAGCTACACAAAAAGCAAATCTTTAGATTTAAACCACCTGCTTTGTAATAAAACTTCAGAGCTTCTTTTTTTTTTTTGCAGACGCTAATCCAAACAAACTTTCTTGTTAACTGCTATAATCCATACTTTATTTGTCTTTTATTCCTCAACTTCCTTTGTTCTGTACAAATGACAGCATTAATTATTGGAAATTCATTTAATATACATCAATCCACAAAGTTCTGGCCTTCCCGCCTACACACCAAAACTGCCCCTCATGCTTACAGACAGACAGATGTGGCAAAATGCAAGTTATTGTGATGGCTGTCTGGCTATGGTTCCAGGGTTGCTGGGGCAGCAGGGATCAAGTCATCAAGAGCAGGCTTTCAAGAGAGAACACAGAGAGTTTATGTAAGAGTTCATGAGTTGAAACTGGATGCATCCAGTGGTCTACCTCCACTGATCATAACATATTAGATTAGATGTAAAGCCACCAGGGTACATAAAACAGGATATGTTCTCCTCAAGATCTCCTTGATTAGTTGGTTCAACAGTGATGGAGGTGATAACGCTCGCTCCACATGAGGATTTTGCTCATTTACTCATTAACTTCTACTTTCATCAACTCTTATATCATAAATTAAAAGTGAAACACACCGTTGTGATTTGAAGTTGTACATTAAATAATTATATTACATATTGGCATTCGTATTGACCCAATATTTAGGAAAAATTAAAGAACCTGGGAAAAAAATGTACTCTTGAGGGCCCCCTGGTGGTTATGTGTTGAATGGGCTTGGGATTTGATAAATAAAAAAGTTGAAAGTTTATTCAAAGATAAGATAAATTAACTATTAAGGAGTGCCAGAATCTCTGCTGTGTTTAGAGTACGAAAAAACATAAGGTAACGCTACTAATGACAGCAGACATAAAAATAGAGTTAAGTTACGCCATGATTATATTTGACTCACATTTACAAACTTCGAGATTTATCCTCGGCATGTTCATCATCTTCATTAGATGGTCTAATGTTATTCAATATTCTATGAACTGGAGTTTTGTAAACCTGCCAAACCCCATGACTGTGTACAAATGTCCTATTTGACCAAAATATATTGAAATTAGTGGAATACCTGTAAAGCATTATTTCCAAAAGAATCCTGGTGTCCGGATCTCTTTTTGACCTAGAAGCAGCTTTCAGACAGTGTAGCTGCATCATCTACTCATCCATTTTTTTAGCTGATATCTGACCAAACTCTCATGTAATGAGCGCAATCAGAGAAACACGAAGGTCAGAATATCCAGCGTTGGAGTTTAATGTAGTTTCTCGAAAGCCTCTTGCAAGGGCACACATGATGGGCCAAGTGCATACGGGCAGCTCATCCATAATGCATGCGAAGCAGTGTCTGTTGATCACCGCTGAGGGTGGAGGGGCTCCTGAGCTAAATCAGGCCTAATTGAAGAGGCAGAGCACACTGACCAATCCCGAGCAGCTATCACTTCTCTGTTGTTCTTACGCCTCTTAAGAGCCAGCTTCGAATAGGATTCCTTCACATCTGCTTCTAAGCGAATGTGTCAGCCTGAATCTGCTAAAATGACAGGTGGATAAAAGAGGAAAAGATTGATAGCTCCTAACTTTGATTTATAGCATTCACTTTGACTTGGGAATTTGAACGGTATCCTCGTGTGTGAGTATAGGGTTGGATAGGTGCGTGTGCGCGTGTGCACGTGTGCGTCTGGGCCTCTGTTAGTCTTGCATAGGGATTACGGAGGCTCAGAGCCTCACAGCAGAAAGGTTAAACCAACAGCCAGCCTCACCTTCTCATTTAATACATTTCTTGGGCTGTTTAATGAATTTCACAAAGCTTTTCTGCCTTTTCATAAGACAGATCAGAGCTTTTTTTATGAAATAATAATAAAGCAGTGCTGAGCGAGGGGCCGAATGAAGGGGTGGGGACAGTCAAGATCGAAGCAGAGTGATATCTCATTAAACAAGTCTGATGTTCCTGATGTATTCAGATGAATCCCAGACAGAGCAGATCCTGAATTATTGCTCACTGTCTCTCCTCGCTTCCTCCCTGCACAGGTATTAGCAGTGATAAATTATCCAAAAATTGAAGGCGAAGTAATGAATATTGTAATGAGGACATCTTGAGATTATAATAGATATGGCCAGAGCAGTGCCCAGCAAAACCCAAAACAAACTTCATCACAGCAGATGATAATTTGACCAGAGTGATGGAGACGCTGTGCTCAATTATCTGCCTTCATCTAATGGAGAGGCAATAAAGTTTGCAATATAGCAGTGCTAATAAAAAGATTCCATGCAAAGAAAGAAACTACTTCAAATGATGTTCCTCAGGGTTGAATCCATAAGGGCTCCATATTGGAATGTAGAGATTCTAATAAAATACTTTCAGTTCGCTCCAGTATTACAATAAACCTGGCTGTTTGTGCTTCTATATTCTGAAAGCAAAGGTATTCTTTTTGATAATAAGCAATGTTAAGTGACCCCAATACATTTTTTGCCAATACAAACTACATTTACATCTTGCTCACAGTCTAAGGGTCACACAACACACCTGAAGCACTTCCTCAGAACACAAGTATATTTCCGCAGAGCGTCCATCCGCCACTGATCAACATCTCTAACCCCCACAGAAAGATAGTCATCCAGAGAGCCGACGCATTTATAGCATCCATGAAGAACAAGTGGAACCTTTATAATTATTAAATAGAGCAGTGGTGGACAAAATACACAAACAAAGCACTGACGTTAAAGTAAAGATACACGCTGTAAAATATTACTCCAGTAAAAATAAAAGAGGTCACTTCTGAATTTCACTTGATTAAAAATACAAAAGTATGTATATTTTTGATACTGTGATTCTCAGTCACTCCTTGAAATTGCTTTGTGTTGCAAAGGTTCTAAAAGGATGACAATTAACATGTGGGATTGCTTTAATGGTGTCTGCGTCTGAAAGACACAACTAATGGTTGTGTGGTCTCTCGAATATGATTTACATTTCAACTTGGATCGGAACAGTGTTTCGTCAGAGCACAGGAAGCCCGTGCTGAGAGCTTCACTTCATGTAGTTTGTTGGTATTTTACATAGTATTTGTTAATAAATTTAGATGTTTTATCTTGTCACTAGTTACTCTCTAATCACTTCCTACAATAACGGTAAATGCTAAGAGCTAAAGTATCACTTTATGTAGCAAAGGGTTAATTATAACAAGTAAGTGATTTTCTATAATTATTAACAATTATAAATGACTATAGTTACAATCAAAGTTAATGATTAAAGCAAGAAATAACCTTCTTGTAAAAATATGGAGTCAGATAAGAGTTATATTAAATTATTCTGAAAGACAGAGCACAGCTGTAACCTTCATCCTTGGTTGAAACCTGTTTTTGGATCAACTTATGGACCCCCTTCATACCATTCTAATTTTTGTCAAGACTCTTGCTTAAACAATATGTGAAAAGACTTTGACACTTAAGGCCTTTTCAATTTCTGTTTTTTTTTTTTATCTACTTATAAATAAAAAAAAATATCTTTCAATTTTTTTTTTTATCTATAAGAATAATTAACTCTAATTATTGATGTATATATTATTCAAGAGAATATAGTAGTAACATATTCCAGAGATGACATAAGAGGGCTGGAAGTCCAAATATTTACTAACAATTCATAAATAAAATAGTACAGATATACAGAAGGTGTCATTTAAGCAGAAATATATTAGATATTTTTTTATTTTGTACGGAAAAGGGGAGTATCCTCTCATATTCTTATTCTGTATCAAGAAACATTGGTCCCTGGAAATTGATCAAAAAACAGCAGTTCATTTCCTCATCATTTCTATTTTCTGAAGGCCAAGAAATCAGTAAAGTCATGAGCACAACTGTAGGCTTGATTAATGTTAGGTTTTTCACTGTTAATAATTATTAAATCATGCTTTTGGCTTCTTTGTAATAATTTTAAAACGACGGAAATGAACTATTTTCAAAACACACACACATACAATGTAGAAAATCCATGAGGTGTTGTCCTGATTTGAAAATGAATCCTTAACCTCATTTTAACAATAACTTTCATAATTAAGATATTTAGAGAGTAAGAAGATCTTCTGTGGTTCCATACTCTGTGACCCTCATCCCTGGCCCCTGAAAAAGCCCCATTTGCAAATGCTTGTGCTTGGTTAACCAACCACTGGTGCCAAGAGATGCAAATAGCCTTGCTTTAGCTGTTTGTTTGCATAAACACTTTGAGAGCTTTTGTAGTTGTTTTTTACAGTTTATTGGAGTTTAAAGCCCTGTGACAGAGACACTGTGGGGAGATGTGGGTCATGATGAGGTCCCAGTCTTCAGTTGGAGCTTCAGTCGTCTCAGTTTTCGGCAAACATTAAAGCAATGTGGGCTGTTGCGATGTCAGGTTTACTTTTCCACTTGCTCTTGCTTCAAAGCCTCTTCTTGGGGAGCGAGCAGTATTAGTCTGGAGAAGGCCAACTAATTGAGAAGTTCTCTTTCACTTTAGATTTAACTCCTGCATTGAAGGAATGCTGGCCGAGGGAAAATGTTGAGCTGTCTAGGGCGGGAGAATTAAAGATTAAGTTACTTGCAGAAGCAGAGAAGAACATTCGTTTATCCACTCTTTTCACCATACTTTTCATTTTTGAGTTTAGGAGCAACTAAATATGTCCATTTCCCAGAAAATAACTGACCCGCCCTTAAATGTAATTATAGGGTTATTCCAAAAGTAAGAGACAACCATTTATTTTTAATCAATTAACAAGATTTCTGCCTCCCAGGTGTCTTTTATGCAGAAATTTCTTAGATATTTTATGTTTTATATGGATACTGGTAACCTCTCTTACGGGAAGAATCCTCTTCTTCTCTGTGTTAGACACCTGCCCAGAGAAATCAGATTTCACAATCTGCATGGCCAAGATCCAAGAGCTGTGTCGAGGGCTTCCAAACATTTGGCAACAGTGTTAGAAAAATGGAGGAAAAACAGAAAAATATTATATGTTGTAGTGTTATTACAGACAATTTATTATTCGTATTTTCGAAAAAAAAAAAAATATATATAGTAACTGCATCTCTTCCTAGACCATTCGAGCTACAGCCAGCAAACTTTTTCACTGCCTTAACATGCGGTCAAACTATAACTCAAACTGAGAATCTCATAGAAACTTCAAACTGATCACAATTGTGGAAGTTATCAGTGCATGAACATACCTTGAATTGTGCAAAAGTATTTGAACCCTAGGATCTAGAAGGGGTTAAATATTTCCCATTGACCTATAACGGCCATTGTGAAAATATCTTCAAGAGAAAAAAATCAAAAAGAGTTTGTTTATGTCAATCATAGTAACAACCTATTTTTTTTATAAAATCACTGACAGCTCCCTAGCAACCAAACTGTTTCCCCTAGCAACCCAAATTTCTGAAATCTATCTTAGCTTTGGTAAATGGTAGCAATGTGGAGGTTGGTTTATTCCACTTGCTGTGACATGGGGAACACTCTTTTGCATCACTGACTTCACCGAATAAAAACGTTAGTTACTGACAGGCTGGTGATATGCCATGGTCACTTTTATGGGACGGTTAAAGCCAAGGTCACTTTAACAAACATGGACTTTAATGGCGCATCGACCAGCCCAATAGTCCAATACTGTTAGATAATAGCTGCATAAAGGGATAACTTTCTTATGTGTACTACCTTTTTATCCATGATATGATGTCTTTATATCTCGTAAAGCATTCCCATCAGCACTACTCTATACAGGGAAAAGTACTACATACTGTGAAGTAATCCATTACATTTAGCAAATTGTGCGAATTTACGGATCGTGTAGGATTAGAATTTACGGACTCAAAGGGGTTCACGTAGCTGTGAATATTAGAATACTTTCTTTTTGCTCTGAAGCATTATAACAAAAGCTGTTGGGATTAAAATGATATATTTCAGAGGCACTTCAGATCAAATTGTACACAAGCGACAAAACTTTTGTTAGGGACTATATGTGTGAAATCAATTAACTGTACGCTCTTACTCATCCGCCATTAAAAATGGATAATCTAGCAATTAAATCTAGCTAAACTAAAGATTCCACACAGGTTTACACTGTAGCATACAAGTAACTGTATAGACACACACGCACACGCACGCACACACACACACACACACACACACACACACAATAAAAGCTCTTTGTTTAAACACTCTGTGGATTGCTCTGTTGTAACTCCGCAGGAATGTCAACCTGCACTGTTTTAGGGTGTTGTGGATTTTCATTTCCAGGACTTAATGTTGTTACCGTCAAGTGCCTTTTAGACATGGCTATTTCATTTCATTTTTCAGTCATATCACATGCATTATATACTTCCAGAACCCACTGCGATTATTTTCCCCAAGTTAGAATCTGGTTTTCACTATAGCCGGCCTATTGGGGGACAATTCCATTTGTAGAGCCTAAAAGCAGATGTTACAAGGCTGACAACATCAAACACTCTTATTAACTGTACAGCAAGTGAAATGAAATACCTTTGATTGCTGAAGGAGCTGGTTAATGTAAACTAGTCCTCAACACAGCCCTTGACCTTGGCTTGACTGCTCAGGCCTCATCGAGTTTCAAAACCAACTTGAGCTTTCCTTGTTATCGCTAATTCCTGATTAGCAGATTGTCAAGCTTACTTTGGGGACTGAGAAACTCGGTCCGATCAACCCTTTAGCTGCTGCCTTTATTGTTTTAGTGTCAGCTTCACGAAGCAAACTTCACTGGTCTTTTAATGCAATACTTTGCTTTTAAAGATTTGACATATCAGGTTCTGTTCCAGTTATCTGCCTGTAGACCTTTAGGATCTTAAAATATGGATTTGAAGATTCTGGTGACAAAAACGTCTTTGATCCGCAAACATTTGATGCTAGTGTATGGACTACACAGTAAACAACAAAAATGTGTTTGATAACAGAAAGCGTTATTTAAAATGCATCGACTCATCATCCATGTGGTGGTCACCGCAGTTATCTACTATGAAAAAAACCCAATTATTTCACACAGTGTTACATTTCAATTGTGTTCATTTAATTTAACGGATTGTGAGGCTACATAAATTCACAAAAAGTGTTAAAATCAACTCAGCAATTTTTGATTTTCACTTTTTGCAGCAAAAATTCAAAAAGGAAGTCCTAATTAAGGAAGAATTGTTATTTCTGTACAATTGTTTCATAGAATGCTGTAAATTGCTTTTATAGTTTATTTGAAGCAAGAATTTGAGTTGTATTTTAGAGATCAATTTTATTATATAGAGACAAAGACTAAAAATAAATACTAAAAGAATCCAATAGCATAACCACTGTACAAAAGTATTTGGGCTCTAGAAGGGGTTACATTGACGTAATATGGCCACTAAAAATAAACGGGAAAAGGCAACAAAGACATCTTGAATGTCATATGGGCTTTTATGCTATTTTTTAATGATAGTTCCCTAACAACCAAACTGTTAACCCTAGCAACCACAGTTTGGCAAATGGTACAGGCATGGGGGTTGATTTTTTGTTATGAGCTTGTCTCAAATAGAGAGGACCCAGAAGCAAGGGATACTCAAAAGAGGTTTAATGTCCAAAAAATAAAAAAATAAAAACAATAAAAATAGCCACAGGTCAGGCTGACCAGGGGGGTATTCCAGAAAGCTTGGTTAACTTACCATATGATAAATCATAACCTCTGGGTTGATTTACCCTAAACAGGCATACCATGAGTATGTCGGTTCCAAAACACCTGAGAAGAGTAAGTTTAATCAACCTTCAACTGGTTACCTAGAGTTAATGCGCGTGCACGGTGCATATATAAAGACATTTTCAATGGATCGCCGATTTCACGAGTCACCATGGAAAGTCAAAGCGAAAAAAAGAGAGCGGCGTATTTCACAGAGGCGGAGTTGAAGGTTTTAATGCACGCTTATGAGGAGTTTAAGCCAATAATATTAAAAAGAAGCAATACAGCTGCATCAGCTAAAGCAAGAGAGTTGGCTTGGCAAAAAATAACGGACAGAGTAAATGCGTGAGTGTATTAAATTACAAATTTGGTATTGGCTCCCGTTTTATTATAATACAAAATAATGAAGTATGACTTATACAGCCTTTTGAATATGTTATATCACTACGAAAATAATTAATACATGTATAGATATACATAATATGACTAAATATTAAATATGCGTCATAGATTTTACTACAAAGGACAAACCTGCCACTCTGTGGAATTCGTCTTTTAATAACAAGCAGAGGTTTATGGCCAGGGAACTGTACAAACGTGGGTAAGAACTGTTTAAGTGCCAGACATACTGTACGAACGGCTCTACACAGTTGCCTTTCCCACATGCTCTGAATCGCCCACACTACAAAAAAAAGTCCAGACGCAATAAACCTAAGTGCTATGCACAGAATGTTTTCTGTGCTAAGCGCAGACCCGCGGTTTGTCACATTCACGATATGCGGTTTTAAAAGACGTGTTAAATAAACTAACGAATCTTTTGAAAAACGAAAACGCTCTTTCAAATATTCATTAGGGTATGCAAACACATCAATACGCGGTCTTATAACCCTCTCCCGACGAAAAAAACCTTGTATAATTTGTGCTTCTACGTCCACGAGATCCTCATCAAAAGGGCACGCCATGCTCACCAACCTTCTGAAACGAAGTTACACTGAAACATAACCTGCTCTCGAGCAGGTTATCTTCAGAGAGTCAGTTGCTATGGTTACATACATACCCAGAAAGTTACCTCCGTTTTTGGAACCGAAAGTTGAGGTTATCCACGAACTTATCCTTAAACATACCCAGGTATGTCACATAACCTGCTTTCTGGAATACCCCCCAGAAATATAACAGAATCTTGAACCTCAAAAAATAAAAGTCACAAAAGCGCGCAAAGGGAAAGGTAGCGGCCTGGGTGAGCCCCCTCCGTGTCCAAGCAACCACCGACCAGAACTGAGGAAAGACAGCGGTCCGAACGAGAGCGAATCCAGATGAACTACAAGAAATGAGAACAGTTATTCTACAGAACGAGAAGTCAATACGTGTACGTTTCACAATCATCCGACAGAGACTGCATGGGAGCGCGGCACTAAATAGGCACAGAATAATTAGCGCGCAATGGCAACAGGTGCGCGCAAAGGACAGCTGAAACACATCGATTAATCAGACAAGAAAGAGCTAGCAGAACAGAACTAATTAACACAATTAAGGCTTAACTGAAAAAATGCCACAAAACACAGGAAACCTAACACTGCCCCCCCCTTAACGAGCACCACTCGGTGTCTCAAGAGCGCAAGACGGGTGATCGCGCTGAAATCTCTCGATTAGAGATGGGTCAAGAATGTTGCTAGCAGGAATCCAAGAACGTTCCTGGGGACCGTAACCCTCCCAATCTACAAGATATTGAAATCCCCGGCCTCTACGACGCACATTTAATAAGCGTCTAACCTTATAAGCAGGTTCCCCTTCAATAATAACAGGAGCTGTAGGACCAGTACTGCCGGAGGAGGAAAGGAAGGGTTTGAGACAGGAAACGTGAAAAACAGGGTGGATTCGAGACAGATAACTAGGAAGGCGCAAACGAACAGCCACGGGATTGACAATCTTGGTGATAGAAAAAGGGCCAATAAACTTAGGCGCGAGCTTGCGAGAGGGGTGCTGAAGTGGTAAATTACGGGTAGCTAGCCAAACGCGCTGACCACAAATATAGCGTGGCGCCTTGCAGCGCCGGCGGTTGCCCGATCTGCACATCTGATCCCTGGCTCTTAGTAAGGCCGCCCTCACAAGTCTCCAAGAACGGCGCGCACGGGAAATATAGCGACGTACAGATGGGTTAGCGGCCTCCCTCTCTTGAGCGGGAAATAACGGTGGTTGGTAACCCAGGGAAACAGAAGTGCCTAAGAGTCTACAGAATTCTTTCCAGACCTGGGAAGTAAACTGAGATCCACGATCAGAAACTATATCGGAGGGGATACCATGAAGCCTGAAAACCTGGTCGACCAGGACCCGTGCTGTCTCGAGAGAGGTGGGTAACCCGGGCAACGGAATAAAGTGAGCGGCTTTAGAAAAGCGATCTACTACAGTCAAAATAGTTGTGTTATTGTTAGAAGGAGGCAGACCAGTGATGAAATCAATCGAGAGATGAGACCAAGGTCTAGAGGGGATCCCCAAGGGATGAAGAAGCCCCGCAGGAGATGACGTCACAGATTTGTTAGCGGCGCAGACAGAGCATGACTGTACAAATCTCCTGACATCAGCGCGGAGAGACGGCCGCCAAAAACGCTGTCGTGCGACGGACTCGGTGCCACGGGCTCCGGGGTGGGCGAACAGTTTGGACGAATGGCACCAACGGAGCACTCGATCGCGTAAGCGTTCGACTACGAACAGCTTATCAGGAGGGCACCCGGACGGCGAGGAGACGGACTGGAGGGCCTCCAGAACCTCCCGTTCAATTCCCCATGAAACTCCCCCTAAAATCCTAGTGTTGGGCAAAACGGGTTCAGAGCCCTCAGGAACGGAACAAATCTCGTAAAGGCGAGAGAGAGCGTCGGGTTTAACGTTCTTGGAACCGGGGCGAAAAGTTACAACAAAATTAAAATTATTAAAAAAAAGAGACCACCTGGCCTGTCTGGCAGATAGGGTTCGGGTAGAGCGGATATGGCTAAGATTCTGGTGATCAGTCCAGACCAAAAACGGAGAAGCAGTGCCCTCCAGCCAATGGCGCCACTCCTTCAGTGCCAGGAGTATGGCTAAAAGCTCCCTATCCCCCACATCATAATTGCGCTCCGCGGGGGAGAGCTTATGAGAGAAGAAGGCACAGGGATGAACCTTGCCATCCTCCTCAGAGCGCTGAGACAGAACCGCCCCTATACCAGTTGCGGAAGCATCCACCTCTACAATAAACTGGCGGGAGGGATCAGGATTAATCAGAATAGGAGCGGACACGAAGAGGTGCTTTAAGTGATCAAACGCGGCCTGAGCCTCGGGACTCCAGACGAAGCGACGTTTGACAGAGGTGAGATCAGTTAACGGTAGAGCAATGCGGCCAAAATTCCTGATGAAACGGCGATAGAAGTTAGCAAAACCCAGGAAGCGCTTTAGGGCTGTCCTAGATTCGGGTACCGCCCACTCTGCAACAGCACGGGTCTTCTCGGGATCCACGGAAACCCCCCTAGCGCTGATAATGTGACCTAAAAAAACTACGGACTCAGCGTGAAACTCACATTTCTCAGCCTTAATGTAGAGCCGATTCTCCAGGAGCCTCTGAAGAACCAGTCTAACGTGCCGGACGTGGGTCGAGTAATCTGGCGAAAAAATCAAAATGTCATCTAGGTACACAAAAACAAAGATATTTAACATGTCCCGCAGCACATCATTGATGAGCGCCTGAAACGTAGCCGGTGCGTTGCATAAACCGAAAGGTAAAACCCTATATTCAAATTGTCCGAGGGGGGTGTTAAACGCCGTCTTCCACTCGTCCCCCTCACGAATCCGAACAAGGTGATAAGCGTTGCGCAAGTCTAATTTGGTGAAGATAGTGGCGCCGCCGAGAAAATCAAAAGCAGTACTCATAAGGGGCAGGGGATAACGGTCCTTTACAGTAATTTCGTTAAGCCCTCGGTAATCTACACAGGGACGCAGGGAGCCATCCTTCTTCTTAACAAAAAAAAATCCTGCGCCAGCTGGGGAAGAGGACCTGACAATTGTCCCGGCTTCGAGAGCGGTAGAAAGATAGTCCTCCAATGCCACTCTCTCAGGCTTAGAGAGTGGATAGAGGCACCCCTTAGGAGGGCTGCAGCCAGGAAGCAATTCAATACGACAGTCATAAGGGTGATGGGGTGGTAGCGACCTCGCGTGGTCCTTACTGAAAACAGCAGCAAGATCAGCGTATTCAGCGGGAACGCCAGTTAAATCAACCACGGTGGGAACCTCGGAGACAGGAGAGGAAGGAGAGATAGCAGACAGTAGACACGAAGAATAGCAATCTAAGCCCCAGGCGGAAATAGCACTAGTCCGCCAGTTAACCTGGGGGTTATGTAATTTAAACCAGGGATGCCCCAAAATCACTGGGAAGAAGGAAGATCTAATCAAAATAAAAGAGATGGACTCCTGGTGGTTGCCGGACACAGAGAGACTCACCATAGGAGTGGCGAGGCCGCCCTCAGCTAGGACGCGCCCGTCAACAGCATACACCTTGGATATCTCAGCAGAACGGACAATGGGTATGCCATTAGAGCGCGCAAACTCCTCATCAAGGAAGTTCCCCTCAGCACCAGTGTCCAGAAGAGCCGAACAGGAAACCGAACCACCTCCAAAGCGAATGGAAACCGGAACCTGTGGAGCAGAGGGACTCGGGGTCGTGGAGACGGAGGAAACGCTCGCCAGTAGACCCCTCCTTACTGGCGAGTGTTGGCTTTTACTGGGCACGAAGCCGAGAAGTGACCCGCGCCTCCGTAGTAAAGGCAGAGACGGTTGGTGATGCGATGTTGCCTCTGTTGCAAGGTCAGATGGATGCCCCCCAGTTGCATGGGTTCCTGATAGCTAGTCGTGGAGCTCCTGGCGACAGCGGGGTAGTTGGTCCGGGCTTGCTCGTATGACACGGACTCCGTGGTGGCACGAGAACGACTGGCGCGTCGTTTCTCCTGACGTAGCGCCATCTCCACCAACTCGTCAAAAGAACGTGGAATGTCTAGAGAGTAAATGTCCTCCTTGACCTCACTCCTCAAGCCATCCAGGAAGCGTGCACACAGGGCCTCATCGTTCCAACCAGAGGATGCGGCGAGCGTGCGGAATTCAATAGCGTAGTCCACCACAGAAGCTGGACCCTGGCGTAAGGACACCAGAGCTCTGGAGGCCTCCCGACCGTGAAGAGACCGATCAAAAACCCTTAGCATCTCGGCCTTAAACTCCGACAAGGATTGGCAGCAGGGAGCCTTGGACTCCCAGAGGGCGGTGGCCCAGGCGCGCGCCTTCCCCAAAAGCAGAGACAGGACGAATGCCACGCGGGACCTCTCGCTGGCATAAGTGGTGTGTTGGAGTGAGATGACCAACTCGCACTGAGTGAAGAAGGCCCGACACTGTGAGGGCTCTCCCGAGTACGGTGGAGGGAGATTGATGTGGGGCTCACCAGATCCAAGGGCAGAATGTTCTCCGTAGCGCAGCGCATTGAGCTGAGCGGTCAGGTCCGCGACTTGGGCGTGGAGGCTCTCTACGCCGCGGCAAGTTGAGGAAATCTCTTCATCGTGGCGACCAAGTAGTGCCCCTTGGCATTCGAGAGCGCTCTGAAGAGGGTTCTCCCTTGCTGGATCCATGGTTTGGTCGGATGATTTCTGTTATGAGCTTGTCTCAAATAGAGAGGACCCAGAAGCAAGGGATACTCAAAAGAGGTTTAATGTCCAAAAAAAAAAAAACAATAAAAATAGCCACAGGTCAGGCAGACCAGAAATATAACAGAATCTTGAACCTCAAAAAAATAAAAGTCACAAAAGCGCGCAAAGGGAAAGGTAGCGGCCTGGGTGAGCCCCCTCCGTGTCCAAGCAACCACCGACCAGAACTGAGGAAAGAACAGCGATCCGAGCGAGAGCGAATCCAGATGAACTACAAGAAATGAGAACAGTTATTCTACAGAACGAGAAGTCAATACGTGTACGTTTCACAATCATCCGACAGAGACTGCATGGGAGCGCGGCACTAAATAGGCACAGAATAATTAGTGCGCAATGGCAACAGGTGCGCGCAAAGGACAGCTGAAACACATCGATTAATCAGACAAGAAAGAGCTAGCAGAACAGAACTAATTAACACAATTAAGGCTTAACGGAAAAAATGCCACAAAACACAGGAAACCTAACATTTTTTTAACTTATAGTGACAAATCCAACATTATGTCACAGAAGTCTCCAAAGTAACCAGACTGTTTATCGTAGCAACCAATTTGACCGCACCATAGCT
>SRMA01027279.1:56016-100858 GCA_007224835.1 Danionella cerebrum | reverse complement strand
TGGTGGACTTTGCCAAGAGGATGGAAATGGCTGTAGTTAATACTTATTTCCAGAAGAGGGAGGAACATAGAGTTACCTACAAGAGTGGAGGTAGGAGTACGCAGGTAGACTACATCCTTTGTAGACGAGCCAATCTGAGAGAGATCAGAGACTGTAAAGTAGTGGTAGGAGAGAGTGTAGCCAGACAGCATCGGATGGTGATGTGTAGGATGTTTCTGGTGGTCAGGAAGAAGAGAAGAGGAAAGATTGAAAAGAAGACCAAGTGGTGGAAGTTGAAAAAGGAAGAAGATTGTGAAGAATTCAGACAGAAGCTGAGACAGGCTTTGGGTGGGCAGGAAGAGCTTCCAGATGACTGGGAAACTACAGCAGAATTGATCAGGGAGACAGGAAGAAAGGTGCTAGGTATTTCAGCTGGAAGCAGGAAAGAAGATAAAGAAACATGGTGGTGGAATGAGGAAGTACAGGACATCATCCAGAGGAAGAGGCTAGCTAAAAATAAGTGGGACATTGAAAGGACTGAAGAAAGTAGACAGGACTACAAGGAATCGCAGCGCAGAGTGAAGAGGGAGGTGGCAAAGGCCAAACAGAAAGCATAGATGAGTTGTATGCCAAGCTAGACACGAGGGAAGGCGAGAAGGAATTGTATAGAGACAGAGAGACAGAGATGGGAAGGATGTGCAACAGATAAGGGTGATTAAAGATAGAGATGGAAAGGTGCTAACAAGTGAGGAGAGTGTGCTGAGAAGATGGAAGGAGTATTTTGAGGAGTTGATGAATGAGGAGAATGAAAGGGAAAGAAGGGAGGAAGATGTGAATATTGTAGAGCAGGAAGTTGAAAAGATTAAAGAGGATGAGGTGAGGAAGGCCCTGGGGAGAATGAAGAGTGGAAAGGCTGTTGGTCCAGATGACATACCAGTGGAGGTGTGGAAGTGTCTAGGAGAGACAGCAGTGGAGTTCCTTTCTAGGTTATTCAACAGGATTTTAGAGAGTGAGAAGATGCCTGAGGAATGGAGGAGAAGTGTCCTAGTACCAATCTTTAAGAACAAGGGTGATGTGCAGAGTTGTAACAACTACAGAGGTATAAAGTTGATGAGTCACACAATGAAACTTTGGGAAAGAGTAGTGGAAGCTAGGCTAAGAAGAGAAGTGGATATTTGTGAGCAGCAGTATGGCTTCATGCCCAGGAAGAGCACTACTGATGCAATTTTTGCTCTGAGATTGTTAATGGAGAAGTACAGAGATGGTCAGAAGGAGCTTCACTGCGTCTTTGTGGATTTAGAAAAAGCGTATGACAGGGTGCCGAGAGAGGAGCTATGGTCCTGTATGAGGAGGTCAGGAGTGGCAGAGAAGTACGTCAGAATAGTTCAGGATATGTATGAGAGAAGTAAGACAGCAGTGAGATGTGCTGTAGGTCAGACAAAGGAGTTCAAGGTGGAGGTGGGGCTACATCAAGGATCAGCTTTGAGTCCCTTCTTATTTGCTATGGTGATGGACAGGTTGACAGATGAGGTCAGACAGGAATCTCCGTGGACAATGATGTTTGCAGATGACATTGTGATTTGTAGTGAGAGCAGAGAGCAGGTGGAGAAAAACCTGGAAAGTTGGAGGTCAGCTCTAGAAAGAAGAGGAATGAAAGTCAGTCGCAGCAAGACAGAATACATGTGTTTGAACGAGAGGGAGGGAAATAGAACAGTGAGGTTACAGGGGGCTGAGGTCAAGAAGGTGCAGGAGTTTAGGTATTTGGGGTCAACAGTCCAGTGTGACGGGGAGTGTGGAAAAGAGGTGAAGAGACGAGTGCAGGCAGGTTGGAGTGGGTGGAGAAAAGTGTCAGGGGTGTTGTGTGACAGAAGAGTGTCAGCAAGAATCAAAGGAAAGGTGTACAGAACAGTAGTGAGAGCAGCTATGATGTATGGGTTAGAGACTGTAGCAGTGAGGAAGAGACAAGAGGCAGAGCTGGAAGTAGCAGAGATGAGGATGTTGAGGTTCAGTTTAGGAGTGACGAGGATGGACAAGATTAGGAACGAGCACATCAGAGGGACAGCTCAGGTTGGTTGTTTTGGAGACAAAGTCAGAGAGGCCAGGTTGAGATGGTTTGGACATGTGCAGAGGAGGGATAGTGGTTATATTGGTAGAAGGATGTTGGAGATGGAGATGCCAGGCAGGAGGTCAAGAGGAAGACCAAAGACAAGATATATGGATGTGCTGAAAGAGGACATGAAGGTAGTTGGTGCAAGAGTAGAGGATACTGAAGACAGAGTTAGGTGGAAAAGGATGATTTGCTGTGGCGACCCCTAAACTGGGAACAGCCGAAAGGAAAAGAAGAAGTGTAAACAATGTTGGCAACAAAAAACTTTAAATATATGTACCTATTTTTTAAAAAAAAAGAAGATTTGTGGGTATTTACAACCAGGTTGTAGTCACAATTAAATAAACTATCAATCATCTTTAAAGACCAGTTTTCATGTTTGAATTGTATTTATTTCGACAAAGCTCTTAGAGACAACATTTACATTTATATTGATAAAACACACCAGCCTCTACTAACATGGCATGTCCTGATAGCTCTGGAATTTCATAAAATACAGCTGATAAAACTATATTGTGTTACCACTCCTTTCTCCGTGTCATGAAAGCACACACCCCTACGAGTGTCATGTCAGGTTTGCTATGTCATAGGGAAGCATTTTTTTTTAACTGCCAACACTGCTCATCAAACTATCTTCACATTGCAATTTTTACATAAAAACGTAAGTTCTGAAGAATTTTTTTTTTGAAGGTTTTTCTGAAGGTAGATCTGCAGCTCTAATTTTTATTGTTCAAGGATTTGCTAATTCTGCTTAGGGACACAAAGTGATAAACAAAATTATCAAGATGTCAGAAGTTCATAAACATATCCCAAGCACTAGAAGTAGTTTTTTCAAACAACAGCATTGATAAATGCACAGATTTTGAGATACAATTGAGAGGCAAGAATAAAAAACTGAACTTTACTGTTGGATAAGAACATTTTACAGTTGACTAAGAATTTATGGTCGAGAGTCCAGATACAGTGGGTCTATGTTGCAAGTTTGAACCCCAGAAAGAAAATAAAAAATCCAGAATGACCTCTGATTGAGCCTTGCTTATAAAATAATTCACCACAAAAAAATAACAGTGAGTGCATGCATTCTTCCGAACAGAGTTACTTAAAGCTGTTTTCTTTTTTTGAACCCATTACGGTGAAACCATACAACTGAAACCATTTTAATTTATGAATTAATAATGCTGTATTTAATATTACATCAGTTCGAACATGTGGAAAGATTAAGCTAATGCTCCTTTGAGGTAATGTTATGATAAATTATTTATATCATTTATAAAATGCTAAATATTAATTGTTTAACTATATAGCAATTTTCCTAAAAATCCCCAATTCCCCATAATGGGATATTATCTTTTAAAAATTCCAGTTAACCCATGGGCAACACTAGACAATCTACTGCCCTTCAGTAAAATCACAAGTGTATTGTTATTTCAAACATGCTGACAAACATGAGGTGGGGACTTAGCTCAAAGCAAATATGCTGTTATTGAGCAGTACTTGATTCATTAACACAATTTATTACACTTGAATCTTATACATGTGAACTCGAGCACTCGTCGCCTCTCTTTTCATTCAGCTTGAGCATACACAACAAGCCTGTCTCACTGCATCGATGGTCGACGCTTAGCTCAGTGAACAACAGTGTTAATCAGTGCATTACTCAGGTCTATTTTTCGTAAGTTAGATCTAACAGTCAGTTTATCTTGAAATTATCTGTCATCATTCAAGAAATTCGCAAATGTTTTGAGTGGAGGGCATTCTTTTCCCATAATATTGCAAGAACAAAACATGAACAAAACATTTAAAGAACCTCTTTCACTTTGCAGCACTGTGAGGACTACAGTCTCACTAATGTCTATGAGCACCAGTGTCGCTTTTATGTTCTTCAGACAAAATTTAGTTGCCATCAGATTCTCCAAAGAGGAGCCAAACCGTAAGCTTTAATGGCAAAAAACTGTACAAATTGAAACCAATTTATTAAAATGTTGCAAGAATCCATGGCAAAAAGAAATAAGTAATTTTCCACTTTCCTTTTTTGAGAGTTAAAAATTTGTATTGCTTTTTATGAAGAAAATATGGAAAATGCCATTATTTTCATCACCCTCATTACTGGTGAAAGGATCATCTTAGACTGAGTTGGCTCCTAGTGTCAACAGCAGGAGAAAAGTGAAGAGGACAAATTGGGGATGTACATATATATATGAAAAGGTTCTTTATCTATCTATCTATCTGTTTGTCTGTTTGTATGCATGTGGAGTATCTTTAAATGAATTTGGCTCATTATTTAAATAGAGCACTGTGTGGGTATCAGATCACACTGAGAGATCATGCAGTTTCCAATATTTCATCAGTTAGCAGAAGATTGTAAGATGTCAAGCTGTATAAACAGAAGCAAAAAGCATGTAAATCAGCTGAGTGTGAACAGCACACACAGCACGCCGGGTCATGAGCAATGCACACACAGGAATCTTGGACAGTTTACAAAAAGATGATGATATGCAACCCAAAAATTATTAAAGAACAAATGCAGAGTTTGGTTCCAAAACCCGATTAAATGCCAAGTTTTTTTCACAAAACCCACACAACTCAAATATACCAAGCACAACGCAAAGAAGATGAGGTGCTGAGAATGTGGAAAATGCAGGTGGGCTGTCATCTGCAGCAAAAGTTTTGAACTGTTTTAGAATCATTCCACAAAGATTGAACAGAATCAGAATCTTTTCCAGCTGAACACAGTCAAAAAGTCCAGCAGAGACTTCAAAAAAAGTCACTGGGAGCCAAAAGAAGAGACTGTGGTATACGGACTCACTTGAACTTTCTGACACTGTTTAACCGATCTATTCTGGAACCAGCTACTTGATTCAATATCAATGTTGTTTCTGGTTTGTTTTGAACCGTTTCATTAAAAGAAAATCAATAAAACTGTTACAAATTTGTATGTTTGAAAGACTTTGATGTGCTTTATGAAAGTTTGGTACAGAAAATGCTAGATTTTGTGCTAAAGTAAACAGACTTTTAATCAAATTCATAAAAATAATGTGACTTTTTGATGGTAACCTACTGTCATGATAATAGAATCAAGCAGTTCTATATGAAATGAGATGGTGGTGTTTTGCTTTATTCCTCTTCCATTCGTCCTTCTCCTAACCAGATGTTTTGTTCATGCTGATGAAAAGTCAACCTGTAGCAGGAAGCTCCCTCCACCATGCTGTATGCTGGATGTATTGTGTTCTGCTTGCTATTTTGCTAGGTTTGCACCACACAGATCTATTTGAGTTGAAGTGAATCTATTCTGCCCTGGTCCCTAAATCTTGTCCTTCATAGGAGCATCAGTCTTATTAGCTCTGGCAAACTCCAAACACTTTTATGTGCTTCTTTCAGAGTAATGTCTGATTTTCATCCAGGTTTCTGCAAAGACTCCTCATGTATTTAAGCCAAGAATTACAGAGTGTGGTATATAAATAACTTAATGTGAATAGAAGTTTACAGCTGATTTTATAATTATTAAACAAATGTTTGGCCCCTATACCCCATGTATAATGGCAACTATTATTCAAAACAACAGTGTTATCGTTGTTGTTACTATTTCTACACTATATGGAGAACCACATTGATTCGCAATAGTTTTCACATTTTACCCCAGATGATTTGATTTTTACAAGAGTAAGACAAGAGTTCAAATACAAGAAGTAAACAACATTCATTGGGATATTATACTTAGTGACATGAACTCAAAGCTGTGGATAGGGGGCATCTTCCATATCCTTCTACAGGGAACACATTTCCTTTCAGTCGATGACTTTATCATTATGCTGAATGACTTGGGCTTAATGACTATGGGAACCCCATTGAAAATGCACCAGTCCAGGTAGCAACCAAAGATAACCAAAACACATCATACATTTCTGGTTTCATCTTGGTTTCTTTATGTAAAATCTAAAATAAAAGAACAGATCAAAGTCTCAAAGCTCAGAGGCTCAATCTTGTGTAATAGATTTTCCTATATTAAAGGTTAACCCAAAGATCAAGCAATTTGTGAATTTAAAGGTTGGTTCAAATGTGTTCTATTCCAGCTGCACAGTAAAAAATAAATCACTTGTATATAGTTTTAAAAAGATGGGAAGTTGTATATTTTATAAAGCCAAGCCAAACGACGTGCCACCTGTATTGTGCCGCCTTAGGTCTGTCATTAAGCTGAAAGGTAAACGTGAACATCAATCTCCTGGAAAGTTATGGATGGTGAGTTATGCTGCAGTCTATGCATAGAAGAACAATATGCTTAATTTAATTCTGTTAAAAAGCTCGTAAACCGCAAAGTAACGGCTACATTCTCATTGAATCCAAATATTCTTCAATATAACTCATTATATTTGGTATTGATTCATGAAGGAGTCTTCTTTGCAAGTAAAAACTGACTCTTCAACAAATCTCATGACGTTTGCGCTTGAGTAAAAATTCAGAAGTACAAGAAAGTTACAAGCAGAGACAATACAAGAGCCAGAAGTACATTGTTATCAGTGGGTATTTTGTTTATAACACGTTTGTATTCCTGTTTTGTTATTTACTCACTAAATAGAGATTTAATTCTCTTTTTCATGAATGAACCTAATTTATTTTTTTTCTTTTATTTTGAAATGTGCCAAGATTTCCTAGCAAACTAGCTGTTGTGTGTTTGCGTGTGTGCGTGTGCGCGTCTGTGTGTGTGTGTGCGTGTCTATGTTGCCTCTATTATTAATTTATAGTGTTCCTGTAAGTTGTTGGAAATGAACAGGCTTAGAAAATATCAAACTATTTTACTCCTGTTATGATTCAGAATGCAAAGAATGCAGTGTAATGCTGAACATCAGATTCGAAAACATTTGTTTCAAAGGTGAGAAGAGGTTCTGACACAACACTTGTTGAATTATAGCTCAGACACAATCTACCTCCTTAGCAGGGACCTCTGCCTGCAGCCGAAAAAGAAGCAGATTCTTTTTTTTTCACTGTTTTGAAATCCTAGCTGTGCAACATTCAGTTAATGAGCATCCTGTTGAAACTTTGTTTAAATGAATGCACCATATGCTTTCCTCTCGAAAGCCAAACAAGCAAATTTATAAAATGACAACAGCAAGAACCAGCACAAAGTACATAATAAAAAAAAGTGCACGCTTTGCACAAGCTTTTATAATTTGCAGCTCTATAAAAGTAAATCCTTTGTTTTTGTTTTAACTACAGTATGTATGTATATATTGATTTTACAAATTTGCATACAGCGAAAACTAAAAGACTTTCACCAGAAAGACGTTCCCTTTCACTAGAGGAGTTCATCTTGTCACCAGCCTCAGAAATCTCAAGGTAAAAGCAGCTTGGATTAGAGCTGAAAGAAATGCCATACTGTTCAGAGACAAAGCAGGCTTTCATGGCAAAACAGCTGCCAAAACAACTAGTATACCAAAGAAAAGCAATAAGCAGGAAATATTTTGCTCCAAGAAAGGAAAATGTAAATGTCAGCTTGGGTCTGTTTAGTAAAAATGTAGATCTTTGGTTCCAAGCACTGTGTCATTTTGGGATGCAAAAAATGTGAAGGATGTGTCCTTAGAAACCATGGTCTCAACACAGAGTAGAAAGTGTGATTGTGTGGGGGCGTATAAGGGCTAGTTAACCAAAAACAGGATAGAGTGCTGCACTAGAAGATCTGGCCTTCACAGTCACCTGACCTAAACCCTTTTAAGATGATTTGAGATGAAATGGGATGGCATGGGAAGACAAAAAACCCAATTCTCCTACAAAAGCATTACATATGACAACATTATGAAGCTCGCCCAGATTGTACAAACTAATATTTAGCAACATGAGTTTTTTTTTACGATAGAATTACGTATGTGTGCATTTCACAAAATTGAGAAATTAGCATTATTTTGGTGGTTTAGCATGAGAAAATATTTTTACAGGTAGCTACGAAATGAGCTGAAATGCCTATTACAAAAAAAGCCTGTTGAAATGAGCCAATGATTAAAACCACTTATAATGCTGAGATACCGTTTGTGATGTGCCTACCATTGTCTGAAACCTCAAAAACTCATTCTCATCATGTAGAGCATGAATCAAAATGTTCATTTGCTCATCTGCACAGGTTGAATCAGTATTTTTAGCATGTAAGAAGCACATTTATTAATCTCTTAGTTCAGGAGCTCATTACTCTACAGGCATTAATAATTCAACCTGAAGAATATGAAGTTACGCTAGCTTTGAACACTTTTTTGGCTTAACTTCAAAGGACATTTCATTACCCAGCAGTCCATACAATTCCCATTGCTCAAATAAAGCTTTCACACAAAACACATTAACCAAAAGAAATGTGCAATTATTCAAAGGTGATTGATGGACACAAAGTAAGAGGCTCAGCATGCATGTAAAATAAGAGAAGCCCTGACTGACTGTTTGGTGTACAGGACATCAATGGCCATCTATCATTTCTATATGGCTGGCTGTATTGTGCTTCACTTCTTTTCTTAGTTAGTATTTAACAGTTACAATAGTTCTTTTTTAAATATTTGTTTGTGCTTTAACAAACTACTTTCAGGCAACTGTAAAACATTAAAGATTCTTTTGGGAACATCAACCATTTCCTTTTAGACTATAGTAACATATCCTTTTTTCTTTCTTTCACTTTTTCCTTCTGTTATCACCCTCGTCATTGCAGGCTACTTTATAAAATACTTGTTTTTAGTATACTTTCCTTTCATTGTTCTAACAAGAACAAAATGTGCACAAAATTAATTAATTGTATGTTCTATTATGTTAAGGACTTCTGTCTCTATGCAGAAACATGGTAGAAGATTGGTCCACATTGCCAGCAGTAAGTCAGACCTATGCATACTGGGCAGAAAAATCCTCTGTGACAAGTTCCCTTAATTTTTTTAATATTAATTCTGTTCAGAGTCACGGGTTGTTTAAGCCACTTAATCTCTGTTTTTTGTAGATTGATTTGCACATACTAGGACACTGAAAAAAAGCAGATGACCACTATGCCTAAGTCCATGGTTCTTGACCAGAAAAGGGTGGCTTGGTCCTTGCATCTAGTGGAGGGTTTGAAGTGGATGATGTTCCTACTCTCAACTACCTAAAAGAATAAGGTCTAAGGTACAAGTAGCTGAAATGAGATTTCTTCATTTATCATGTCATGATTTGGAGTAGAGCCACTACCCTTACGTACTGAGCCATTTGAAGCGGCTGTGGCATCTTTTCTGGTTGTCACCCAGACACCATTTGGAAGAGGTGTCCCAGTCAAGAACAAGCCCCAGGAAAGACCCAAGACTACTTCCCCATGAGATTGCATTGAATGAAGGTAAGAGCAAGTCTATTTAATTTTTTTATTTAAAAATAAATGACTTAAAACAATCCTTATTATTTATGATGTCATAATCATGATATGATGTTATATAAAAGGTACTTATTTTAATAGAGTCTGATATGGATAGGATGCATTTCACCCATCCAAGTGCACACACACAGCAGTGAACAAACACATACCCGGAGCAGTGGGCAGCCAAAGCTGTGGCACCCGGGGAGCTGTGGGGAAACTCATGACTTGCTCAAGGACATCACAGTAATGGTTGTCACAGGAGTTTCAACACTCATACCAACTTCGACTCCTAGTGGAGCTGGGGCTCAAACCAGTTTGGATCTCCAGCCAATCACCTTATCCACTGGGCCCCTAAATGGTGCATTTTTTAATGCACTGTTCCAAAAAATGTGCATTAAAAATTGGTGGATGGACCCGCAGCAACTGACATTTATTCCTGAACTTCAAAATTTGGTATGGATCCATCAAACAGCAAAATCATGGTTCATTCAGCGAAAGAAAACATGCTGTGTTTGACTGGACTGAAATTCTTTTTTTTTCTTCTAAAAGATTTTAAAATGTTTTTCATGGGTTCACCACCAGATCCTGACTTGTAGTTGAGCATAGAGCTGTTCGGACATGGTTCAAATCCATGTTAGACCCCTTAAGTGTGGATGAAAGGAAAGGCAAAGCTTGGATAAAGTCACATGACTGGGAGGACTGGCTTTTTGAGTACTATTTGGGTTTTGTGGATTGATTAGGAACATGTGGGCATGCCTTGATTGTTTCTCCTGAAACGCATTATCAAAAATCAATTGTACACTTTTATTTTTTTACATTTTAGTTCAGGATGGCGTTCTAGTTATTGTGGTTATTGACACCTTCATGCCATTTTTTATTATTATCTTTTCTGCCATAGCGTCTTTGAGACAGAGGAGAAATGTTATTCAATTTCCATTTTCAGTCATTAGCAACATCGTTCATATATTCCACAGGTACAAACTCCACCTCTCCAACCCTGCCATCAAGAAGGACAATAGATCATTGAATTTTAATATTGAAAACAACGTACATAGAATTTAAAGGTTTTTTCATTCTCTTTACTATATACTTAATCTTTGAAAAAGAATAACATTACCTCCGTAACAAATAGAAATCTGTCAGGTCCTAGCAATCTACACATCTGTAATTCCTATGAATGTGATGCGCATGAAGCAGAGCCAAATCCAAAAGCATGTTAAACTCACTTTAATGCAGTAAACCTGAAAACACTAATGAACATAGACATGAAGTAAACACTAGGGATGATGGAATATGGAGTGTGGGAAGTATGCCATCCCCACTGCTACCCTCTACTTCACCGTAAGATTAATTCAAGCATCCCCTCTGCAGACCTCTCCTTTTCCTGAAGATCACCACATTAGTGCATATGTGTGCCCTTATGTCTTAAATAAGAAATGGACGTAACTAAAAGTAAAATGAACATGCATATGAAAATAAAGTGTGGAGTCTTATAATTATTTTTATCTATGGGAAGAAAGGTGGAAGAGCAGGAAACAGGATTAATTATAATATGGATCATAGATGGCAGTTCTACGTCTAGAGCTCAATTATCTTTATAACATGACTGTATTTGAGATGCTAGGTTAAAGAAGAACACCCATTGAAACAGACAATAACTGTAACAAGCACTGATTTGTCATGTCTGCCTCTTTTCAATGTCTCAGAATGGTTTCTTTGAATGGTCCAATAGAAATTAATTAGTAAGCCTTCTCAATTAAGCAGCGGAATAGAGGCTGCTTTGTCTCTTCACCCAGACTGTCCCTTCAGGCTCAAGCATTTACTGAGATTCACTCAGAACTGAGCCACCTCCACATCCTTCATGTATAACCGTGCTAGAATAAAGCTGCCTCCATCACCAACAGACCACAGTTGCTGTGGAGCATCAAGCAACAACAGATTATGCAAAATTAACAGACAAAGGGAATCTATGGTTTTCCAACCTGTCGTCTACCCAGTCAAAAAGAGGTGATCACAGTTTTCATTCTTGCCTAGAACAGCTTTACATGGTGATGCGTACATTTTGGAGCTAAAAGGCTGTTTTGGAACTGTCATCTTGCTGCAACAAAAGCACAACTTCAGAGCAATTCCCTCTTTGTGTCAAAAATGCCAGGATGTTCCCATATTACACAGGATTTTGAAAAGGGCACTTTGGCAGGCCAAGGTATGATAGGCAGTTAGTGTTTGAAGGCACCATGGATGACTGTCTTTAGCACAGTACAATAGAGGATTGAATTTCAACATCACCAAAGTGAATTTAGCCTTTCACAAGCTCAAAGAAATGGGAAATTCTCACAGGGAATTGTAATGTATCAGTCTTCAATTGTGAAAACCACTTACTATTCTTCACAAACTACAAATTTAGCCTCTTATTTATTATGCTGCCTCTTCTGTTAGACAATAAAAAGTTTCACTTTACAAAAGCTTCACTTTTGGCCTCTAAGCCCTGCATCATTTTTGGATATCGACAAAACTTATTAGTGGCAGTTTAATCCTTTTCTGTTTGTTTTCCTTTTTTATTTACTAAAGTGCAATAAATGTATAATCAGCAGAGAGCAGCAAATCCATCCATAGTCATGAAAAAAAAATATATGTAGAATGAGTTTATGGAATTTTACAGCAAATCAAGTCATGAATTTACAGCCTTTTGGGGAAAAAATTGTTTCCCCTCAATCCTAAAAACATGCGGTTCAGTTAATTGAATAATCTACATTCCATTAGGTGTGAATGTGTGAGTGAATGTTGCCCTGTGATGGACTGGTGACCTGTCCAGGGGGTACCCTGCCTCTCACCCAATGTGCGCTGTGCACTGGCAGACCCACGTGACCCCAAAAGGTCACGTGGGTCTTATTTTCAGTTTGGGTACAGATTCCATTCCAAAATCAGAATGGCAAAAACTCATAAGTGCTTGGAATAGTATGAAAGGTTTAGAAAAGGTTCCCCCTGTTTTTCTATAAAATTTTCACAATTTTTGACGCTGTCTTTGCTTTTTTTCAGATTTATGATTTTTGTTTTATTAATTTTGTCTCAAAAATTTTATATTTTGTTATAAAACATAAAACATTCAATTGTTGTGATTTTAGCAGTATTTTTTTTTTTTATTTACTACTCAGAATTATACTTTTTGTACAATTTCAGGATTGATGTGGAATTATTGGGTAGTGTAAAGAAAAAAAAATATTTGCAAAAAAAAACTTTTTTATATTTTTATTATTCAAGCATTGGCAAATGACTGTTTTGAAGATAATTTATTAGAGCAAATTGTAAAGTAGTAAAAAGGCTCAAAATGGCTCCAGACTTCTAAGGGTTAAACTACACAGTCTGAACTCACATGAAGCTTTTATTGTAGAGATGTAATAACTTGTTAAAATAAATGGTTGTTGTAAGCTAAATCAATTAAATGGTACGAAAAAGTTAATAAACAAATTGACACCAGAATTTCTCCCAGAATAAAGAAAATAAACCGACCAGATTTTTTTTATTTTGCTACTTTGAGCTTAAACATGAGCTGTATTTACAAATGTGATTATTTCCCTGGAAAAAAAAGGCATATTTAATCTTAAAATGTGCTCACAAGCACTTTAGTAAAACAGGCTGCTATGCAGTTTGTGAAGGTGGTTAACAAAAAAAAAAAAAAAGAATTCTTCTAAAGCGAAAACACAAGAATCTTTAAAAAGCTTAAATAAGATTAAACTTAACATACAAAGACAAACACCACTTCTTGAAAAGAAAAGAAGAGTACATACCATCCTCTGTAGGGACGTAAATGTTTAAGTACAGGCAGTCTTCGCTTTGATCTTGAACATAGGTTACAACGGTATCCAAGTTGGCGGTGAACCAAACTGGTAGCATATCATTGAGTAAAAAACGATCTTCCAGAAACTGAGGACAAACTGGTGCAAACTGTGTAGCATTTCGAATCCCTGGCCAAGACATTGGAGGTTCTGGGGGCTGAAACCTTCTCTCCAAAGTGGGCGGGAGAGCATAGGGGATACCCAGATACTGTTCCACAGGCCCAAGTATCTCATTAGGCAATGAGGTTTTCAAGCCTCTTAGCTTGCCATAGTTTGTTGTAACAATAGGATGCACCGCAGCCTCTATCGTGGTGAGCCAAGCAGCCTCAAGCATAATCCAGGTTAAAAAGTGCAGAGAAGTAAGTTGAACAACCATTGTGAGCGATATCCATGAGTTTTCGCCGGGGTGAGACATGGTCCAGACGCTGTCAGCAAAGATGCTTGATTTAACAGTCCTCCACAACTT
This sequence comes from Danionella cerebrum, assembly GCA_007224835.1. Classification (NCBI taxonomy): domain Eukaryota; kingdom Metazoa; phylum Chordata; class Actinopteri; order Cypriniformes; family Danionidae; genus Danionella; species Danionella cerebrum. The sequence goes on along the minus strand of SRMA01027279.1, from coordinate 87,131 downwards.
AGGTGGACCCCACCTTCAGGGTGTATCGAACAAATGATTGAGTCCACTGTCCCCAATCTGGTCAGTGATCATGGCATTCTCCCATTCCATGAGAACAGCTCTGCATCTCAGTTGAATGTTAGTTGTTGTTTTAAACTTTGTAGATTTGATTAGAAGCAATCATTGGTTCTTCCCCTAAGCAGTGGGATAACTAGAGTCTCCTTTCGATTCCTCTCTTGTTGGTTTATCTAAGGGGGAAAAAATGAAGAACATATTGTAAATTCTGACTTGTCATCATAAACAAATTCAATTTCCTAATGCATGGTTCAATGTGATCCAAGTAACCTTGCGCTCCAAGGAAACCTTTACAAAAATGTCAAACAGCTTGTTAAAACAAACACTTTCACATAATCAGAAAAAAATGAATTCAGGGGTTTTAGCCACAATTAAAACATAAGGTTGTCCTGTAAACTGATAGGCTCAAAAACTGCGTGTTATGCATTTTTACGCATATTATTGAATATCCATTCATGAGGTTAGTTGTACTGAAAAAGGACACTTATAATGTATTGATCTATTTGCATGAACTGTCTTGAATAATCAAACTGGGTCTATTGTTGCTGAAACTAGACATTATAGTATGTGATGTATTTACCAGTTCTTTATAAGTAGGTTATCAAACAATTCACATCTCAAGAAGCAGTTCCTCACAAAAGTCATATTTATCATCTTTGCAACAATATGCACTAAAACAGATCTGCTCTTGTCAAAAATATTTTGCTTCTATGAACAACAGACTGTGTTTAACCATGTTCTGAAAAAAAGAATAGTTTCACTCAAGAGACATTCTATTTTTTAAAAGAAAATTATTTTGGTGATATAGCTTAGTTTGTTTTTATTCAGTTCCGTGTCCCACAGGTTTTAGTTTCAACATTGTGTCATCAAACACACACCAGTGTTCCAAACATCTCAAGAGGAGATTAAACAGTGTGAAAATCTTGCACTGTACAGAAACAGTATTGACAACCCTTGTTATAAACGGAAAAAAAGATATATTTAAATTTCAATCACACTTTTATTTGTCACATACACTGTTACATGCAGTGTAAGAGATAATTTTTTAAAAAGAAGTGGGTATACATTAGGTAGGGTAGCTCAAAAAGAGCCTTTCTGCACTGTCCTTCAAAAGGGCAGTGTGGAGCAGGTTAAAAATAGTCATTGCAACCAAGCACATATAGACATAATAAAGCGAAAACCTTGTAGGATGGGCTGCAGTCAGCAGCCGACATTTTCCTGCTGCCATTAACAGCGCTGTGTTCATGGCCTGTTCAGATTACAGCAGTTGAGAGAAGCTAGCAGAGGTGTATTGAGAAAAAATATATAAAAAATATAAAATATATAGTTGGTCAGAGGAACAAGCAGAAAAAAAGCAAAAATTATTCATTTTCTTCCATTGGAAGATTTCATATAATAATTTGTCATGGTTTAATTTAGTCAAATTTTGTGTCATGGTTAAATTACCATTTCTGAAGAAAACTGATGCTTTGAATTTTTATATTTTGCATAATTAGTAATAGCTTGATACAATAATTTCTTGGAAATGCTCAGAGAGTATAATTAAAAGCATTTCTTTTACGCCATTAACATCATCTGCATTCTTCAATAAGACATTTGGAATTTGAAACATTTTTTGCTGTAACAAAAGAACTGAAAGGAGTCTTGAAAGGAGGATTCACATGCTTTGAATTTATTGACGTTTTGCAAAATGTTCATTCAAGGAAAAGATTTCATTACTTGATGATACTTCTGGTAAATAAAAGCCCTGACCTTGGAACTTTACAGAGTTAAGAGACACGACAGATTCATTCATTGTTATTAGAATTATTTTCTCCGTTGTGAATTTAAGTGTTTACATGAAACAGAAAGGTTTTGATATACCTGGTTTGATATACCTCTCATGGAAGAAGCACAAAAGTATCCAAAGCAAATTTCCTAAGAGTTGGAGTTGACATAAATTCAAATGTGCCTCTCGTTTCAATATCTGTAAGACTGCTTGCATCACATCTATTGTCTGAACAAATAATATTCTTTCTACCTGACTGAACAAACAGCAGAAGCACACACACCTGAATGGAAAAGCATGAGAAATGAATTAAAATTTGAATAAGGAATGCTCAATGTATTTCATCCACATACAGGAAGCAAGAGCTTGATGTGTGTGGATGTGAAAACAAGAAGCTGAAGGATCCCCATCAGCAGCTGCTTGTATGCTCCAGAATTCGAACACAGTTGTAGAGCACAAAACGTAGCTCTGACTGGATCATCACATGGACAGTTAAAGTACATTTGCCTCACATTACTCTGTGGCGCCTCTGGAGGAAAAGTTTAATGACTTGAGTCCTGAGTAAATCTACAAGTGATAAAGCCTTTCTTTCTCTCTGATCCCTCCACTAATAGCTTTCTCACTGGAAGTGCAGTGAGTAAGCTTCCTGCAAGTCTATTCTTGGATCAGTACATCTTAAATGCATAATTTAAACAACAGCTTCCAAATGTGATGCAGATGTCACACTGTGCTTTGAGTACGGTTTAATGTTCAAAGGCTTTTTTGAATAATTACACAATCTTTTTTTTTATTTCCTCATATTAAAAACCAATTTTAGATGAGATTGTTCACACCATGGACATTTAATTGTGCGCACGATGCATTGATGACATAATAGACTGCATTTGAGACAGTCAAATTAACTTTAATTGGTCGTCAGCAATGATAAATTACAAAAGTATTAGGGTTATTTTCACCTAATAACAGAGCAATTTGCAAAGCCTTAGAACAGAATGTCTCAAGCTTAACAAGACATGAGAAAATAGAAAAGTAGGGCAAAAACATTTAATCAACCTTATCGATTATAATCAACAATGACAATGAATCTCCTTATCGATTAGTTGACATGCGCAATCCACTATTTGGGAAAACAGTTATATTTCAGAAGAAATGAAATGAACATAGTGCCAATGGCAGCAAGCTGGAGACCAGAGTTGAAGCACTGCACAATTAGTTCCATAAAGTTCAGTTTAAAACCAAAAATTTAAAAATTGTTGATCGCTTGCTCAAAAATGTTTAATGTGAACAACTTTTAAATGATGCAAAATAAACAGTGCACAGATACATGTTATAAAAATAATTTGAAAGTCTACTTTTAAAATGTGTTTCTAGTCATGAAAACAATTAACTTTAGGTGTAATCCTGCACAAAGAACTTTACTTGTTCTTGTGCATTAAAGTGATTTACTGTCTAAATACAAAATAGAGCTCAAAAGATTTAATTATGAATCTTAATTGTAGAAATTGAATTTTGAAAAAGATGATGCTATTTTAAAAAGAAAAATCTGTTGAAAGTCTATTATGTGAATATTAATAGTTGCAAAAATGTGAGTGGTTTTGTCTGGGATTATTGTAAGGCTATTTCTAATGAAAAAATGAGACAAAGACATAGACACTTTAATGAAACCGTTCTTTAGCAAAGGTATAAAGTTTTCTGTTTTATGCATGTCTGCATTGGCTTCATTAGTAACAGATAAGAAATGAAAGTTCCTCATAAATTAAATCACATTTTAATTGGCTTGGTAAACAATTAACCACTACGAAAGCACTACTCATCATCAGCCCTTAGGCAACCTAAAATGCAGCACTCCAGAATTTTAAGCAATGTGCTTTTCTTGGTTTTCCCATTGATCTTCAAACAGCATGACACTAAGATGAGCATTTAAGAAAGTCTTCACAAACACATTTGTCCTCTGAAGCAGATAGGTCTGAAAGTCTGACCGGCAATTTAATTTGCAGACTAAAAGCTATGTAACATCCACCAGTCTGCATGCATTCATCATCTGCTGTCAGGCTAGACCAGCCATGAGGGATTTATTCAATAATTTCATGCCAATATTGCTACATCCTCAAGCAATGCATGCTTTGAAAAGGCTCAGCACAGTGCAATTTTCTATCAAAAAACTCAATAAGTTTGGATGATGAATAAATGGGTGAAAAGCTTTCAGTGGCATCACATATTATAATCCAGTGGATTTGGGGGATTATGTTTGATGGTTTCTTCAAACAATTAATAAATAATTATATTTATTTTTATGCATATCAACGTTTGAGCTTGAGATGTGTATTTTCGACAATATTGACTGGTAAGATTCAGCCGTCAAGAGCTGTGTAATACATACTGCGTTGAGTTAAACAATTGTAACATGCGTTTAATTTGTTTTGAATGTTCTAATTAGATTTCTCACTCTCACTATCCTTAATAACACATCCTTTATTTGTTCCTCCAATTCATGTGCACACAGTCACATGAACAATCACAGTTATTCTCAGTCACTTTTATGAGATTGTCAACTCCTCCTTGGCATTTCTCAAAACACCTTGTTTAATAAAAAAAAATACCACCATGGATTTCCAGTAAAAGCCAGTCTTTTGCTCAACATTCTTAATTCATCCCTTTCAATATATTACTGCCATCAGAATGAGAAAACTTTGTGTCATTTGTCACTTTCACCCCCCAAAAAACATTTGTAATCAGATCTATGGTTCAAGTGAATCATAAAATTATTTTCTTATACGATCCCATTGAGTCCCCTCCCGATAAAAATTTGATCAGAATAAAGGGAGTGGATTATATTGTTTAAAGTATGTGTAAAACAGACCTGCAACTGTTGTAACTGAAATTGGAAATTTCAAATGTACAACTACACTCCACTTTGGTGAAGGTACTAAACTTTTGAATAAACTGTGATAAAACTCAGAACAGGTTTAATATTTTTGATTTTTCAAAAAAGCCACTCTTTGCTTTGTCTGATTTCCCCAACAGTATTGAATGAGTTCTCAAAGATGCTGAACACTTAATGGCAGTGTTACCCTCACCTTGCCATCCATCTCATAATACTTATCACGCGTATTCAAGATGCACTTAAATAGTTTGTAAGTTAATTTGGTTATATATACCTAAACAGCTTAAATAATATGTTTTCCTTATAGTTAATTTCATGCTTGGTTTCTCTGAGAGTTAACTCTTTTCTCTAAGAGTAACTTTACCATGTTTGGTTACAAGAGGCAGTAGTCATCAGAGAACGAGGTTGTATAACTCTGCGTCAGGCTTCCACTTCCTCAGAAAGAGGACATCTCGGCAGATGCATTCAATTAACGCCTCGATCTCTGCTTTTTTATATCTAAAACAGGTCCCTCATGCTTGAGGCCTGTAACAAAACCAAAGCATCAATTTCTATTAACATCATATGGGATGTAAAATTCGGAATCTTTTTTGACTTTAATAAACTGTGCGAAAGGTGGACATCGGAAGTTGAAATTTCACCAGGTAAAGCAATTCCTGCTTGAATACGGGATTAGTCGTAGGAGAAGGAATGTCCAAACTACAGCTAAATCATGTGGTACATCATGGAAAATTAATTATATCTAAAATGAACATAAAACATTATTTCGTGTTTTTGGTCCAATAATAAGACAGGTTGCACTTTGAATGCTTTGTAATTACATAAAGGGTTTTATGACCATTGTTGTATGGGGCATAATTTGTGTAATTTCCTTCTGATAATTTAATTTGCCAGAATGGTTTTCACAAATGAAAGTCTATCATACACCTCTAAGCATATTTTGCAAATAAATGAAAAGGATTGGATGGAATTGCAATTGTGAATGTGGCTCACATGTTTCTATTGAATGTTCATTCAATTCATGAGAGTGACAAACAAATCGAAAGAAGAATTGTAGCCTAGGAGAATAAAAGAAGAGCAAATAGCAGTCACCGCCTGTGTGATCAGAGAAGATAACTCATGCGAATCTCAATGAAGGTGCCGCAGCTCTCTTTGCATTTTAATTATAATAAATTATCTAGATGAAGAAAGCTTGAACAAATGCACAACAAACGATTTGGTATTGATTCCGTCCGAGTTATAAATAAAAAAGCCCAAGGAAAAAACATAAACCACAGAGACCTTTGAGTGAACTTCAGAAAAAACGTGGCTCAGCCCCAAATGCACCTGTTCTGACTTATTCAATATGGCGTCTGGACTTGTAGGTCAGCTGGAATTTGTTTTCTCTTCGTATATTCTCATTTTGTGCCTTTCTGACAGTTGACCGAGAACCGAGAACCTCAGAGAGCAAACACACAGAATAAACATTTATTCAAAGGTTACACAAACAGCCAAAGACTGATCCCAGGTGTTATTCCCAGTGAAATAGATAGAAGATGCTCCTCTAAATGGTGCTGACCGATTCTCTTTTAAACGAAGGCATAAGGGCATAGGGCTACAGAGAACTTAAAATGGAGCCTGGAGAAAAGCTCCAAATGAAGGGCTATGATGAATGTTACAGCAGATTTCACATATGTTTATGTTAACTACTGATTTCAAACTAATGAACACTGTCATTTTATGTTCCATTCCATAAAAGGCCAAAATAATCTTTTTAACATTTCCAAAAATGCTTCCAATCAATTTTGACACACATTTGATTTTCATACATATGATGGCACCTTCATATAACCTCATAAGGCTCTTCCCAAGCCTTTCACAGCTCAAATGAAGAGCTACAAGAACAACAGAGCCTTTGCAGATGTGGTGTGACCAGTTTTCCATCCTAATAACACAAATTATGACTTGTGAAAACAGCAGTGAGGGCACAATGTTTGTGAACTTCATATGATAACACTGCCAGACGTTCCTTTGATCACTGTTAATTATTGTCCTGGATCAGGAGACCGATGGTTGAGACCCTAATGCATGTTTGAGATCATTCGCTTCCTGTTTACCTCAAAACAGTTGCACCATAATGATTTGCTCCGGCACAGGAACTTAAAGTGCAATCGTTGAACAGTCTAGCGGGGCAGGGGAGAGGGAGAACAATCATCCAGGTAAAGAAGCCAAACCTTACTTAAGGGTATGAGTACATCCTTACTGGTCATGGTTGTCACTTTGTGTCATGGTTATTCACGTTTGTGACAGAATTCTAACATTCAGGCACTCTTTTATTTTTTCATGTTTGTTGTAAAACATGTTTGTTGTCGGCCCTGCCACTTGAAAAATCTAGGCTTGTCTTGTAAAGTGCACTAGATGGGATGTTTTCAAACATTGGACTCATGTCTTACGTTGTGAGTTGCACTCCCTGCTGAATTTAAATAATTAACTTCATTTGTTTTGTAAGCACATGGTTGGTCATTTTTTAAGTGGCATGTGCTCTCTTGTCTATCTCTTGACTTTTATACTTCCTTGATTGTATCCCTTGTATTCTTGTATTGTCAACTATATCAATATTGTATAGTATTTATTGCATTTTGGTATTTATTTGCAGCTTTGATAAGAACTTTTTTTTTGTAAAAAATATGAACTTTTTTTTACATTTTATTTTACTTTTAAATAATTCATCAAGTTTTTTTGTTGTTTTTTTTTTATTTAATATTTACAAAATATTTAATTTCATCAAATTAGTCAGTTTTTTTTAATAATTACATTGATCTAACCAACATATGAATAAGCTAAATAGCCAACATTGTTGATTCATTTAATAGTACTTTAAACATTTTGAAAATATGTGAAATTAGTGTACTGCTTTTATGATCCAATCCCCATTCATAGAATTCTATATGGGTTTTTTTAAAAACTTTATTAAATTGGCTCTAACAGACATTGTAAGTGATATACTATATTTCCATAAATTAAATTTATTTAACTTTACATTTTAAACAATGGGCAGTTTAGTCTTTGTTTTAGTAAAAAAAACGCATATTAGTTTTGATGGCATAGATAAAATTGAAGGTTAAACTGCATTACAACGTGAACATTTGGGAGCAATACCACCCCACCCCCCACCTTCCTTCTAAAAAAACCCCAAAAACTGGAGTTAGGAAGAAGATGCAGGAGACAGATGCCTACAGTACCACCTTGTGGCTCAGCACTGAACAGGGTTTGGTTTTTAAACACTGGTCCCTGTGATGAAAATCCAGGCTCATCGCATCTTTCGAGGAGAATGTAGTTAGCAGCAAATCCATAAACCAAAGAAAGTTGCACAGTGCACCATATAACAAAATGAAATCTCCTTCGAGGTTTCTCATCACATACATTTGCTCTCTATTCCAAAACAGTTTGGCTGAGCTGTGTCAAGTGTTATTGCTCCCATAAAGAGATGCTCTAAAGACTTGTCACCTGCACATTAGATCAGTAGAGGCACTTCCATGGCGGTAATAAATGAATAAAAGTGAGGAATTATTGGCTACAGGTAAGAAATGTACAGACACACGATTCCCTCGATTAAGAAACACTTCCTTCATCTGCTGGGAGCCCAAGAGAGCGCATCTATTCCGGTGACTGAAAGACTCTTTCATGCGCACTTGCGGCTTTCCACACTGACGCAGCTTAACCTACAGTTTGAGATTTAGACACAATTGGAACTTATATACTTTAATATGATAATAAGAACAAATGCCATTGTGATAAATGTGATTCATGAAAGCTTCTGACACGGGTTGCGCGATCCTTCTCGACACAAGTGGCGCGTGGTAACTGGCACGAAAAACGTTAAACGCTCAGAAACGATTATTTGACAAGATAACTTGAGCTTTCAGACGCCGAGAAACAGAGAAACGCTATTGTAATACAACCAAAAACTCGCGTTCTCTTCATCGGGGAAACAGTGAAACTCTGTTTAAGCCCCAAAACACTTTTATGTTCCAAGAGCTTACCTTTGCGGTTTATGCATTTTACAGCATCTGCCCTGTCTGTTCCAGAGATTCGGCTGAAATTATGTGCCTCACGAGGGAAAAATGTTAGTCCGTTCTGGTTGGATCCAACGTGATGCTGGCGTCCGACAGAGAGGTGGCACACCGGGGACTCTTCGGCTGAGACGCGGCAACAAATCTGACGTAAATGACCCACATAGAGAAAGGTAATTCACTGAAATCACTGCAGAGGAACAGTCATTTTTAGAATCGGATTGTCTCTCTAGAAAGAGGGAGCACAGACTGAAGAAGGAGAGATTAAAGGGAGCACTCTCTCTCTCTCTCTCTCTCTCTCTCTCTCTCTCTCGCTCTCTCTCTCTCCCTCTATCTTTGCTGTTGGACTGCACTAAATGAAATTTACAATCCCTATCACCAATAGATTGCTGCATTCATTCTATCACTCTTTAACCACGTGCTATTACTTTCTGTAATTGTTAGATGGTTGTAATTAAATATTACTTGGTATTTAACAACAGCTCTATACAAAAAGAGCCCCATTTGATTTAATCGGTTGTAACAAATATATTCAATTTGCAGCATTAATTTAGAAATAATTCTGCTTTGATAATAAACAAACATATTTTTTAATAATAAAAGTGTCAATCATTTGTTTTCATCAATAAACAAAATGCAGCTGTGTAATATGAATCTATAAAAGGCCACCCTTTTCCTTCAAAACAGCAGCATTTGTTCTAGGTGTGCACTTGAATATAGCTTTTGAAAGAATCTCAGGTGGTAGATTGTTACCAACATCTTGGAGAACTACTTAATGACTTACTGGTTTCTGCAGTTCTTAGCTCATGGCACTGCTGGCCATCTTCTGATCTTGGAGGGCAATATGCTTAATGTGTCTTTTATTCCCTGCACACGTTTCCTTGACCGACCATTTGCTTGACCATTCATCATGTTTGCTCATTTGCTTGAGTAACACATCTTAAAACTTTAAAAACACTTTATATTACAACAGTAGAGCACAAATGTCATAACAAATGTAAAAATTAATCAATTGAACACATCCCTCAGGTGAGATACTTTGACAATCAGATCAGCAGCTTTCTCTTTCCAGGCCTACATTTACCAGCATCCAATTCACAGCCTTAGTTGTTTCTATAAGTTACAGCTGTATTCCTTAAAAGAATTATTCCTCAATGAACATTTTCTAAACAAAATTTTGCAAAATCTGCGAAAAAAAAAAGATTGAGAATAATTCTCTTTCAATTCTGCACCAAGAAGATCTTATCTGTATGATGTGATTACTAAATTGACCAATAAACACTTTCAAAATCATCTGCTGGTTAGTAAAATTTGCCCAATCAATGCCATCTGTAGATGTCTACAAGACTATATAATGAAAAATGAAAACTACATGTGAACAGCTGGTCCTGTGGGTCCAGACTTCTTAAGGACGGAGGATTTCATGTGATATTGTAGTTGGAAAAAGACTATGAACGAAGTTCAGTTCAAATGGCACATCAGTAGACTTGAACTAATTTCCACAAAGCAGACAAACATTGGTTCAGCTTAGGTTCAGAACACTATGTGTGATTATCTGGCATTTAGAGCTTCTGATGCAAAGAAGAATCTGAACGTTTTCTAAAATATATTCCTAAAAGCCTCATTCTGCAAAATCCATTTACAGCCGATTAGAAATGCATGTGAGGTGAATGACAAGGAGTCTAATAATATTAAAACATAAAAAAAAACATGAAGTTTGTGGTAATGATTTGTAATGGATTTTTTTATTTGCATAGAAATAAAAGAACCAACATACAATTAAATAAAGTATAGGAAGGTACAGCATCAAATTAATTACATGGAAAACAAAAGATCAAATAAAAAAATCTTCTTTACCTACTTGTTCCCTTTTCTGGACATTGGGGTCTGCTAGTGCCTTTTGGGCGAGAGGTAGAGCAAGACCCTGGACAGGTCACCAGTCCAACATTGTCTACAGAGTTATATTAAAGTTATAATAAGCTTTAAAAGTGGTATAAATAAGCCACACAAGCGACAACACAAGACAATTTTCAAGATACTCAACTACAAACTGTACACAACTTGAAACATTGCATATCCTGAGGCTCTCTTCTCCAAACATTTTATGACTCAATATATTTTCTAACCAAATTATGATTAAAGTAAAATAATGATTACTAATCACAATTGAAATTGAATTGAAAGGGCATCAATTATCCAATTTGTGCAGCTTGAAAGGCACAATTACCAGCTGTGGCGGATGCAGTGTGGTGCAGTTGGTCCATTAGAAATCTAAGAGCTTTAGAATGAGAAGATACAATCACACATGCGAGACTTGCATCAAAGACCATGGGCACACATTTCTCCAGGCATTCAGACTCCTGCCGCAGATGAAGCTTGTTGCCTAAGGGCAGCAAATGGATTCATATGGCAGCCCAGGGCCCAAACGAGTGCCACTGTTTACTCCCTTTACTTCATATCTGCCAAAAAACTGTACTTCTTAAATGATAATCATAAACAATACACTTTATAGTTTTGTCTGCCCAGCAAAACACATAGGAAATAAATATGTCTAGCTACTGGCTGAGACTGAAAGAGACTTTTAAAAGAGGTAATACAACAAATAGGAAAAATGCTTCACAGATTACAGTTGAGGGGTGTAACTTCAAACTGGTCACTTTTTGGCTAAGAAACAAGACCACTTATGTCTAATGTGAGGGTTTGAGTGGGTCTATTAAACATGGCATTAACACTAACAGGTTTGAATATAAGCTTTAGAAGATTAAAACGCACCACTGCATTAATGAGCTACTTTAAAAATGAACTATGGATCAGAAAAGAAAAATTAAGTTCCCACACATGGTACACATACTGGACCCTTATCAAAAACCTTGTAATGATCATGTGGCAAATGTGATAATCAGTTGTTGGATATCAAGACCAGCAAAACCTTCTCTACTTGAAAAACATTTCAAAAACTGACAAACATTTAATTCTTTAAAGTGTCCCTTGAGTATGTATTAACTTTTTCTATTAATTTTGTAATGTAACAGCAAGATAACTTTGCCAATAAAAAATTTATTTAGCCTGGAAGCTAAATATATTGTGAGACATTCTATCTAAATAAGGTGCTGAACAGAAGACATTCTATATGAGTCCAGAATTTGGCAGAATGGTTGTGATTTTGTGTGTAATTGAATATTAATTCAAAGGCCGAGAAAGAAGACTCTGAAAGCAAGGTTTAAAATTTAACAGAAAGCTTTATTTAGCTTAAACATTAGAGAGGGTATCAGCTAAACACAGGCTGCATTGAGAACAAATAAAAAGGGGAGGGGAGAGGGGAAGGAAAAAAAGAAGTGCTGTAAGATGCTTGTAACTTCCTGTTTGTTATGTAGCTTCCTGTTTGGGTGGTATTCCCTGTTGTTTCCCTCTCAGACATTCAATCATTCATCTTCTTATACACTTGTTCCCTTTCGGGGTCACGGGGGTCTGCTGGTGCTTTTCTAATACAAATGTAACAAAAAATGTCTACCATTTGGACCCGCTACTCAGCTGTGTCAGAGTAGACTACAAACACCCCCCTACCCTTGAGTGGCGAAAGGTAGAAGCGGTGAGGAAACCATCATTGTAAACAAAAACCTCTACAAAAATGGGTTATTTTCATTCAATGAAGGTGTAAGCTATTTTTAAAATGAGAGAAAATATCAAATAAATAAAGGAAATAATTCACACAAGGAAATGAGAGAGATATGTAGTGTGCACTACCAGTTTGATAGCAATTGTCCCTACAAGAAAATATTAATTTGTTCAATTCTATCCTCAGTTAAAGTGCTGTAAGTGCTGTTGCATATAATGTAAATTAAGCAAAAGAAATTAACATTATCCCGATGTAGAGTTTCCAGCTAATGAAACTAGACAAAGAAGGGGTGAAAATTTAAAGCCTAGGTCGTTATGGGCAGGGGATGATGAGCTGAAGAGGCAACAGATGAAGGTGATCCGTGGCTCAGTGTAGGCAAGGTCTTCAAGGGAGATCCGTTACACTAATTTCTTAAAAAGAGATCTTGTCGTTCCAGCCATTTTAACAGCGATTGATTGTTTTGTTTAAAAGTAAGCATTTGTTTAAAAGTTACTTTATTTTTTTACAAAAAAAGGAATACTACATTTCCTACAATTTTTTAACTAAATATTTTTGGTCACATAAACAAGCAATTTAAAGTTTTGAGGTGCAAGGGGCAAAATGTCCCATGTTGAACATCCTTGCCCAGACAATGACCCCAGTCCACAGTTCGTGATCTAACGTTAACTCCACATCACATTTCCATGTGCACTCTTTGATTCGAATCCTTCATGACATCTGCCAGTCTCACAGGAGCTGATGGACAGACTGAGAGGTCCAGTTCTGAGCATCTCCATATTCAGAGAGGTGCTAAAATTAGCTCTGGAGTGTTGCTGTCCTTCAGCTTCGGAAGATAAGGAAAGCAAGGGGGGGGGGGGATCAATGTCAAAATGGAATGTGTTGATGGATAAGGATAATGCGGTTTGACCTGCACTGTTAATAATTTATAGACCAGTGACATTTTCTATGAATGAGAATGCCTGACACTGAATGAGCGCATCCCTTATTTAAATATTAGTTTAAATCTGGTTGAGAATCAACTTAATAGCTATTTATAGAAATACGATATTGCGAATTGGAAAGAGTTCTGAATTATAACACTCAAGTAAAAGTACCTTTACTTGCCAAAGGAGTAAAGAAAGTTTTAGAAGTTCTAAATATGATACAAATTATAAGCACAGCGTAGCTCTTCTAAAACTACTCAAGATGTTTTCACTGTGAAATAATTTCACCTTATATCTTAGAAATGAAAAACGTAGCTCACTTAAGAACAATTATCTTATGGTTGTTTCTGAACAAGATAGAGATAGAGGAGAGCTTAAGAGATAATAGAAGAAACAGAATGAAAGAAGGATTTTTTTTACAAGCATATGAACCCTACAAATCAGATAATTCACCATTTGATTGGCAACAGTTAACATACTTTCTGTTAAAAAAATTTTCCCCATATACAAATTGTAGCATGCAAAAGCAGCAAAAAAAAACATTATCATCTTGCATTTACTTATAAATGAAGTACATGCACCGCTCTTCTGATGAAAAGAATTGATAACTTGTTTGTAGAAGTGTATCTTTTTTTTTTTTATTCTGCTTTGATTAAAAATCCAATTAGGAAAATCCTCGTTTTGAAAATGAAGCTCGACAATATGAAAAAAAAAAACAACTGAATCGCTGAAACTGACTTGCTAACTTTTTACTGTTGCATGCTTATTCTGTTATTTAGAATCTCTGGAATCATCAGTGCCCCCTTACCCTGAGGCAGGAGAACTGCGTGCCTCACCTAATTCTTCCTTGCCAGCATTTGTGATTGCTCCTCATAAGAAACACATTCCACAAATACAATTGTTGATGAATAAAACTTTTTTGTCCATCATAAACATAAGCTAAACTTTGTAAATTCAGTTCATATAGAACAAGTAGTGTAACATTTTAATACCGACATACATAGAGACAGTGAAACATATTGCACAGCCATTGCAAAATCTTATCTGAATGGCCTGGCACCTGACTAATAGTTATAATACATTATTTTTTTTTTTTTTACTAATATTAATTTTCCAGAAAAATCTGGCATAGTACACATGGAAACATCAGAGAGAGGGTGCTCTTCTCCTCTCTGTGGCCAATTTTATGGCAAGTTGACTAGCTGTAGGTGGTTTAGAGTAATTTTTTTGACCCGTTTAAAAGGAAACTCTACACCAGTGTTTCCTAACGTGATGCCTGTGCTGTACACCAGGCTTAGAGCATGTGTATGTATCTTGTGTTTAGTGCTGTCAGGTTGTGCGCATCTGATTTTGTTACTGATGTCCTTCTTTAGGCTTTATTGCAGATGTGCCTGGCAGCTTGGTTCGTGATTGCAGTTGGTATGTTGCTGAGGGCATGTTGTGATAGATGCATGTATCTTCAAACTGCTTTATCATGGCGCTAAAGCTGGTAAGCGCTTGTTTGTTTCTCATTTCTGTCTGATAACTTTTACACTGTAATGGTTTTAATCTCTTTTGAACAGGTTATAGTTGATTGCACTCTTTGCCTCTCTACACTACTGTTTTGTTTTCCTCTGAGCTACAACACTGATTAGTCTGTTTGCTCCACCTGCTTTCTTTCTCATTTTTAATGCTAATATAATTTCTCATACGGTTCTCCAAATGTGGAGTGGGCATGCCATCTACACAGCACATATAGCTCAACTCATGGAAGAAATGGTTTTATGTTTACGCTTCATACATACTGCCAGTTGCTTCTCCAAGTTTTACAAGAAAGAAGCTTAAAACACCAATAAAAAAGAAGCACTGCCAATCACAAAGAAAAGAATGAAGCAGGCCCTCTTCAGTCATGTGTCTGGAAACTGTAGAAGTTGAAAAGAGACTGACAGGATTCTGTTCAAGGACAGCAAAGGATGAAATGCAAAACATCGATGAATGCATAGCAAGCCAGGCAGCCTTTACAAATCAGTGGCCTATGTCAGAAAAAAAATGTCTTATCATCCTCCTGTCTGCTATTAATAATTCATTAATATCTCTGCAGTTTTGCCCACAGCATTAGTCATAATGTGCGGCAACATGTTCCTTTGATTTAAATTAGAGTCAGGGTTCACTTAAAGCATAGTGGTGATAATGATAAGATACAGTGCATCCGTTTTTAAACGTTACAACCTCATTTTTAAATGGAAGATATTCATTCACTATCTTATATTTCTACACACAATATCCCATAATGATAACTGCGTAAAACATTTTAAGATATTTGCTGGGAGAAGTTTGGCACCTCAAGGTGATTTTGCCAAACCATCCGCCACCTCCTCGGGACAGTAAAGGTGTACCCTCCTCGGGACAGTAAAGGTGTACCCTCCTCGGGACAGTAAAGGGGGTGTCAGACAGAGGAAGGAATAAATCAAGGGTCTTCTCAATCCCTTCAAGATTCCTTGCATTGATGAATCAGAGGGCGTGGGCTTGGACCTGGAGTCGTTCGAAAAGTCGTTGTGGCAGATAATTTTAGCATTTTGGTTTTACTAAACGAGGACCTCCTTTGTGCACTGATGTGGTTTTCAAATGCAAAATGGCCGGCTTGACAATCAATGCCTCCAAATATGAGGTCATGGTTTGTAGACAACGTTGATGGAGTGATCCAAAGCACAGAATTTATGTTATGCCTACCTTTACCCATGGTCAGGAGCTCTGGGTCATGACCAAACAGATCAGACCCTGGATGCAGAGATTCCTCAGCAGAGTAGCTGGGCACTCACTCAGAGATAGGGTGAGGAGCACAGTTACTCAGGATGAGCTTGTAGATAAACCGCTGCTTCTCATTTATTTCAGATGCCTCCTGAATGCCACCCTTGAAGGCATTCCCCAGGGGAAGATGCAGGACAATCTGGAGAGATTATTTCTCCTGATTGGCATGGGAATGAATCAGAAACCTCCCAAATGATCTAGAGATGTCTGGGATGAGAAAATATTGTAAATAATAAACATAACATGTAAATAAATATTCACTGTCAGGTTTCTTCAGTGTATTCCCCTTTTGTGGCAGCTCCCATATGTCCATTCCTAAATGTTTTTAATCCAATTAGATGTACCTTTCCCATTTAACCACCTCCTTCCACTTACCAGTGTCTGGTCTCTGGCGCACACTTGCTTCACAGACCTCCCCACATTTGTATTCCCAAGCTTGGACTTGGCCTTACCTCCAGAGATTTCAGTCAACACCATCTTCATTTCCTGTCTTCGGATCCCAGTTCCTCGTGGTGATGTAGTCTTTAGGTTCCAGGTTAGTCTTATTTCCAGCAACTCTATAATGATCATCCAGCGAATCATTAGAACAGCACCAACCTGCAGAGCTACCTTCACTGCCAGATATAGTTTCAGTTCCCAGTATCAGAGGACTCTACTGCTGCTTCTCTTGTGGTTCCTGTGTGGCAGATAAACTGGTTTATAGTCATTGAACCATATAGTTGATAAGAACATTATTGTTTTAAACATGAACTTGCAATACACGTTTTGAAAATGAAGCAGTGTAAATGTTTTCAAGCTGCACTGTAATTTTAATATAAAAATAACAAATTGCAGAAGGAAATTGGTATATTCTATTTGGACAGGATGAGTTTCACAGGAGGTTGTTTGAGATATTTATTTTTCTCAGATGTACTTCATGTGTTTAATCCCGCCCGAATCAGGTAGTAATACAACGAAATGAAAAGTTTAGAAAATAGCAAAGAAAATTGTGAAACAAAAAAAGCTTACTAAATAATTGTAAGCAGTCTGATATAGTTAAATCCCTTTACCTTTTTTCTTTCACAGTGTTTTAAATGTCCTTAAATTCTTTGTTGTTTTCCTATAATTTTATTCATTTAATAAATGTAAATTATGTACATTTTAGAAGTTTGGCCTTCTAATTAATTGTCAATACGATGCTTATTAATGTCAAAATTCCCTTTTTTATAAACATGTCACTTTCCCCAACTCCAATGTCTGTCAGTACGTGTCAATAGCAGCGTTTCCATCCTATTTTGGAATATTGCACAAAAAAACCTGGATCTACCTACATTTTACAAAACAATATGTGCACAAGTGAGTAAGATAAACTTTTTACCTGATAAGAAAAAATACACATTAACTTCAATGGAAATGCATTTTCAGAATAAACGTAATCGGCGCATGATGGGGCAGCATTAAAGGACCAACCAATGGAACGAGTTTATTACATAACATCTGAAATGTTGTTTATTCTCCTGCCTCCAAAATCAGGATGAACCATTTACACGTTATTAACACACACAAGAGTGGTACACAACTATCATATCCATTTAAAGGGAACATCACTCAGGATCGTTTACGTGGAGTCCGGAATTCTTCATTCGCTTAAAGCCAGGAAAACATCGGATCCAACATTGTCTGTAGGGAAGACAGAGATTATCAGGAGAGACAGGAGACTAACAGAGGAGCAGCAGAAGAATAGAGGCAATCTAGGAGAGTCAGAAGGTGTGAACTGTAGGACTGACAGTGAGGAAGGGAGAAGTGAGAGAATATAAAGGGTAAGAATGGGACAACAAGGATATTAGATTCAAATGTAGTGGATGATTGATTAGTTAAAAGGTGGAGTGCAGAAATGAGGGAAACCACACAAACACACGCCTGACAACTGGTTTATTGGGAATGCACATTGCAAAAGAATTGTATATGGAAATTATTTTTACTTCTGAGCCCCTTTTGATATGTATGTATAAAAAATTCAGTAAAACGATTAATCACAATTAATAATGCTCATTAAAGAAAACAGCCTTTAGTCACCTTGTTACTATTGACAAAACAATTAGGTGAATCAATAAGAAAATTAACAAGTGTTAAATAATTAACATTTTAACTTGAAGGAATAAACAGACATACTGCTGCTGTGCATGTTAATTTAAAACTTGTTCTGCAGTTACTATCACACATTTAGAACAATCAAATATTGTTCAATATTTAATTCCATCCGCTTGAAAAGTTTAAAAGGACTTGTAAATCTACAGAAATTACCATTTCGCTCCTTTTTAAGTTATTAACACTTATGAAAAGTGATATTGTGGCATATTATCTACATCGCTCTCTTCCTTCAGAAAGTGAACATTATAAATATAATTATAATTAAATATAATTAATTTAAAATAAGTAAAAAAATACTTTTTCTATAGCACAACATAATCTACAAATCGCAGTACAGGGACGAGAAAGTAAAATTCGTTGCACAAAAAAAAAAAATACAGCTATTCTGCAGCTTCAGCGGCACAACCATGAGACCAAAAAAGCCACACTGTTCAGCCCTAAAGTCTGAGCCTATTGCTGGGTACAAAAATGCACATTTGATAATAACTAACCACAGGTGATCTTTAGGCAGCCACTTTTAATAAGGATTTAATAAGGTTTTTTTTTTTTTTTTAATATATAAGATTCCCATTCAGTCCCATTCTGCAGCACTTAGAAAAATGTGAAAATTTAAAAGGCTATTAGGTCACATCTTACCATGATTTGCCTGATCTGCAACGTCCTGGGGTGCACTTGTGCTGTGTGCAGTCCCTAAACTAAAATTAATGTGACACCCCTGATCTAAAGCTTACATTGAATTACGACAGATGGTGATGTAGAACTGTTTGATAACATTTCAAAAAAGGGTTTAGCAGAAGGTCAAATGAGGGTCAGTCTGTCAGGGTTAACAAAAAAAGCATCTGTTTAGGAGTCATCTGGGAATGTTATATCACATTTTTGGCCTCCGAAAGGGTAGAGGAGACCAATCCATTACCAGACAGAAGATGATGTTGTAGACTGCTATATGATGCCCAGGCCACCAAATAAATGGTTCAATTTCTTGGAAGGACTTGATCAATTTGCTGATCAATATGCCACATCCATCTGTAAAAGTGGGCTTTTTATGAATCCTTAGTTCAATTTTTTTTTTAAACTGGTTAACTAGCAGCAAACTATTGTGCCTAATCGACAGCTCCCTCATACATAAATTTGTTTTAGAAAGAACAGAAAAAAGATAGAGAACATTGTATGAAAACAAAAAGCATGGCGAGAAGATGATGGAAAAAAAGATAAACGGTTATAGAGGGAGAGGGGAAAAAGATCGAGGTTCTTAATCAAAAAGCTATCCTCACCCTGCAATCGATTTGTGAATCAGCGTTTACTGATTGCAGCATGCAGCGCAGCAGGGGAGAAAACAACCAAGTTTTTTTTTTCTAGACAGCAAAACATCCTTGTGTCTCATTATAGCAATTTTATGCAATTTGTTTGTTTCCAACAAAAATGGATTTGTTCAATTGTACAAGAGAGTGTTATTTCCACTCTTCATTGTAACACATTGTTGTGCTTGAGACAAGAAAAACTGACTAGAGTCAATATCTGATCTGGCCAAAATGTTCATTTAAATAGTACCCTGCAGGTTACATGAGAAAGGCATGAAATGTGTTCCGGTCTCTCGTGATTTAAAAGTCATATAGACGGTTGAGATCAATGCATCTTTTTCTTGCTCAAGGCAAACTCTGTTCAGTAGTCATAAGCTAGCTGTCGGTATGTCTGTCGCTGCACAGCGAAATACCCTGATTGTATTTCTGAATAATTTTATTATTACTTTCAATTATTTGTTAATGGAATATTAATGATGTGACTTAATTATTAGATTTACTGATGTATGCAATTATCTATAAAATATCAAAATGAATTATTTCAAATGCAAATAGTACACTGTGTACTTTTAAAAACACAGAAAAAGCCCCGGTTCAAAAAATGTCTGATAGGCGAGCTGAAGGAATCTTTTTTTTATTTATTTATTTATTTTTTTTATTGGAGCTAACTCGGGAAATTTACAAGTTTTTAAAAAGTGTTTTGTCAGATTAATGATAACATGTTAATTGGAAGAGTAATTACATGCAGAGATCTGCCTCTAAAGATGGTTTCAACAGATAGAAACCACATAAATCTTTCAAAGTTTGGCTTGAACTTGACTTGAGAAACGGATCTTAATACAACACTGTGAGCATCTACCCTTACCTTAAAAGATTAGTCCTAAGTAATAGCTACTGGAGGTCAACATGGTAGCACCGAGAATCAATGTGGGCTTTCGTAAGGAACGCATTAGATCGATGCAAACAGGTGGCCTTGCAGAGAGTTTGCATGCCCTCACAGTGCTTGAATTGGTTTCATCCAGGACTCCCCAGAAATGTGCATCAGATTATTTTGGATGAAGGTTACTGGGAATATGAAAAGTCTAAAGTATCCTCCCCATCTCTGGATTTGAGAGGACTCAAATTTGGCAAATCGGTAAAGTTGGTCAAACAGTAAACTGGCAGTTTCATGCCAATTGCTATACTAAACAATTCCATTAAGCTCAAAACTTTTGAAATAAAAGATTATGTCAGTGGAAACCAATAGAACAAATAAAGGCAAAATATAATAATTTATAAGAAAAAAGAATGCATTTCATATTTCACAAAAATCATTCACCTATTAAGATGATTAAGACTGCTGAGATTTGATTGTCATTTGTTCAATTGAATCACAAATCATCACAGACGTAAGTAATGGAACAGACAGTGCCAGTGACATGACAGATGAAGTGTGTATTAAACACACTCAACATAAGGAATAATCACTACTAGATGTCTTTATATGGTGAATCAGATTATATAACTCCCAGGAAGCAAGAAAGAAGCACTAGTGTGAGTCAACGCATGACTTTCGCAACACAGTTCTAGTCTGAAATATTTCCATTAAAAATGACATTCCCTAAGTAACAACTTGCATAATACCCAGTCAGTCAACTACTATGGGGCAGATGAAAAAACAAATTTGGATATTTTAGGTAATTTATATACAAGTACTGGTAGTTTTATAAGGCATACAAACAGCAGGTTAACCCTTAGAAGTCTGGGGCCTTTTTGAGTGATTAAAACTTATACAATTTTTTTTTTTTTTTTTTTTGCAGCAAGTAAACCCAGCTTCATCTATCAACAAATTTATATATATTTAAATGACATTAATATTTCCACAACAATCCTGAAACTGTACAAAAATGCAATTTAGAGAATTAAATTTTATCATTTTTTACTGCAAAAAAAAGTTTTTACCTGTAATAACAAAAATCAAAAGTGCCCCAGAACAATGAGAAAATTGCATAAAAAATAGGCAACCCTCTACTAAACAGCTTTTGTTGTACTGTGAAAAAGGAAGCCTTATCACAAGTACTGTACTTCCAAGGGTTATTCCTTCATTTCACCACTAGATGGCACCAATCTGTAAAATGACACTGAAAGACGACTGCGCGTTTTCTCACATTTTAATTTGAAGTACCTTGCAAATTATGTGTCATAACTCTTGTAATGTTCATTTATAGCCCAAAAATTTCAAAACTGATAACCTTTTTGATACGTACACATTATATTTAAAATCAATTGGAAACATTTGCTGGGTTGCATCATTCCTACTTAATTCACAACTGACGTGATTGGAAACCTCAATGGTGCATGCAGAGACTTCTAAGGGTTAATGAAGGTGAAAAATTAGGTGCTGGGATCTATCAACATTAGACAAAATATTTGAAGTTGATAACATCCCAGTCCTGCCCACTAACATCACTGTCTACCAATATTATTAATGGTCTCAAAGATGTTCGACCAATCATTGCTGTTTTGAGGCTTTTCATAGATGTTTGAACGGGTTTACAGCTCACTTCCTATGAAGCGAGGTTTCTCAAAGCTCTGAAAGCATTGAAAGCGTCTAATGATCGCTCAACTTTAAATAAAGCTATACTTATTGAGCAAAGACCACCACATCTTTATGTGGTTCAACAGAGAATTCACAAAATCATTAAATATGACTTTGATTACTTCTGATGTTTGATTGAGTGTGTTAATGTTGTCAGTTGAATGTAATGGATAAGCTTGACTGTGCAGGAGAAATTCATAAGAATCTCACACCTCCTTGATTGATCTGTCAGCCTCAGCATTAGTGCCTTGGGTTAAATTAGTTATTGAACGTCCTAAAGCAAATATCATCTATTTCCTGAGAGTCCATAGAGTGGAACTTACAGTAGATGCATAAATCATAAATTAAAATCTATCTCAGGTCAAATTCCATCCCCTCTGCTCCTCCATCTGTCATTTTCAGCTATGAAGGATACAGTGAGGCTATTTGTTTTCTTAGACACAGCCTCAATGTAGCTTTATTTAGTCTGCATGGCATAAAAAATAACATCCATTGTTTAAAGTTTCAATAGAAGTTTTTGCCAGTTGAAAATGACACTGTATCCTTAGAGCCCTCATATTTGAGTGGCTAAAAATACTTGAAAGTCCAGAGTTCAAGTACAATTCTCAATTAAGAGATCTTTTCATAGAATAATATTTGATAAAAAATGATTTTCCTACTTAAACATCCATTAATTTTAGGCAGTTTGTGTGCTACATATCATGTTTTTATGTATATTTTTATTAAACCCTCTCTGCATGTAACTCATCTGTTTTGATGCGATGGCGCAACCTTGCTATTGTTGAATTTTGATTTTAAATACAATAAGTAGGTTTTAAAAAGGTTAAAAAGGTCCTCAAGATTCACTTCACAAAGCCAAAATCAGTGCCATCTAGCAGTGAAAAGAAGGGACAACTATTAGAAGTGCAACATTTCACATTGTTTTGACCTTTTCATTGCTTTTTTAGGGGATTCATGATTTTTTGGTTTCAAAACTGTTGATTTTTCACATGAAACATAAAAACTGTTCAATCTCAAATTTTGACATTTTTGCAGTTAAAAAGGTGGTACTCGTTCAATTTCAGACTTGTTGTGGAATTATTACAAAGAATATTAGTAAAAATTAAAACTTTGGTTTTACTAGTTCACTTTACAGTGACTGTGGGTATTTTGTTCATATAAGGACTGCATGTAAAAGAATGCCTTACACACACTTTTTCTCTTTTTTTGCATTTGCTTGAAGACATTCTTTGACTAGTCATTGATTAACTGAGCCAAAAATAATTAAGTCCAGAAAGAAACAATAAATTAAAAATAATGTTTGTTCATTTATTCAGTTACAGCAAACCCACGGACATATAAAGTGATTCTACAACCAAATTTTACAAAAGAGCTTAGAAAATTTTATGAATTAATTGTTGCATTTAAAAGGAAGAAGAGAACATACCCTTCATTGTTTGTTTCTAGCTGTCATTACTATGAATATAGTGCATTTATTGTGCTAATATTTATTTGCCCCGCAATGAGGAGAGAGAAATAAGTGCTCCCATATCGGTTGCCAGGTTATTCTCAGAAGTAAAAAGGAAAAACTGGAAACAGCAAAGTAATCATTATTGTCCACAGTAAAGAAACGGCAGCAGACTGAATCCATCAAACCCATTATGTTGTGTTCCAAGCCTTGTTTTCACATTTTAAACATGGAGATAGATTCAATTCTGAGTATTTTTTTCTTCTCATGTTTCTAGTAGTAGTTCAAACCTGCACTTATTAACCTTTCATTATTACTTCGTAATTCAATTAAGATTTAAACATACCTCCATTTTAGTTTTATAGTCCATATAATGCTGTCAGTAAAGATTTGGATATAAAGATATAAAATAAAGAAATAAAGACTCTTGTCTCCCACAAATCCAGTCAGGAAATTTCCACATAATTCCTCATAATTTCACTGTCACATGTCACATGCTATTATAACAAAGCAGAAGTGATTAGGAACAACAGCAACGTAACCATGAAGTGACAGACCACTGAGTCACTTTAGTTCAAGAAAAATGCCCATGGATTTACTTTGTATTACTCAATAGCTGTATCCAAGCTAACAGTGGACTGAACAAATCGGCATTCTTAAATGTTATTCCACACAATCATGTTATTTTATTTACTACACTTTTTTCATTTTTTTTCTCTATGTTCGTGTCCAACCAAATGTAAGTCTCTTTGTGCTGCCACCTCAAGCTAATCTGTCCAGTGCCTCTGTGTTTGTATTGCGAAATAGTTTAATAAGCACTGCCACGTATTTCTGCTAAGAAAAATCTATTCATTTTATGCCCACAGTGGCCGTGGAGGCAGAGAAACTGACATGTCAGAGTTTCTGAAAACTCGCAATTTTCAAGACAGACTTTTCAGCAAGTGTTTACTTGTCCCAGACTGGGAAAAACAAATAAGCCACTTGCAACTCACATAATAAATAACTATTTATTTCACTCCTCTCTCCAAATGTACCCAAACAGCTGCTGATTTATTTTCTCAACTGACACCTCGAGTGCTGCACACACAAACAAATGAAAGGAAATGGCAGGAAAAAAGCAGTTATTTATTTATTATTTTTTTATTTATTGCAAAGAGAAATATACTTTAGAGTTTTTATAAACAGATTTAGCTATTGCATTGATTAAATACGTTTGCTATTTTTCATTGGAGAATGGTTCAGTAGACATCAAGCATAGGTTACTCTAGACCTTTGTCCAATATAATCGACCCTTAATATGGACATCTTCCAGGAACATTCGGTTCTGATGGAAAAAAAAGTTCATGGGGGAGCATTGCTGAGAATACAATTTCCATCAGCCTGGAGAATGTTGGATACAGATTTTGGGTGTTTTTCTTTCAGGTTTTCTTTCCTCTGGTCAGGTTTTTCCACTTCCACTGTGTGTTTTCTGTATGCTGCACTGTTGCTTACCTGCTCACCCTCGTGTTCCTCTCCTGTTCTGTTGTGTTGGGGGAGTTAGGAAATTCTTCAGCCAGCAGAGCCCGACTCACGCCAACTCAGGGATCTCAAGGCTAGCAACTCCAGACACCCATTTGTTCTTTTCATATTTTATTTTTTTTTTGATCATTCAAGCTTCTCTAAAGGCAGTGCTGGCGGTTTATTAAAAAAATAAAAAGAACTTGGAGGGTCTCTTGGCTCAGGTCACTTCCTGGATCTAGAGCCCGGGAGAGTTCAATTCCAAGTCACCAAATATGCCTTGTATCACCCAGAAACACAAACCTATACAATTACAGCTATGTATCATCAAGTAATCATGTCATTCCTTGTCTTGGTCTTGACAAGTGAACTTGGACAGTCAAAGTTTTAGCAAGCTTTGCTGCTGGCTTTGTCTTATCAGTACCAAATCTGAAAGGGCTGGCCCTAGAGTATGGGTCCTAAGCAAAGATTAAGGGGGACCCATTGTGGCACCAAAATGACTAATCTTTGTAATGTTCTTGCTATACACCAAACACACAAATACACATTTGTGTTTGGGTTATGACGACTCTGTCTCGTGTGATACTAGCCATGGCTAAGTGGATAAAGAGAATGGATAGATAAATCTGATCAGCATCTCTTAAAACCCTGTACATTTCCATGCTTAAATAAACGGAATGCACTGTAGTGAAATCTAATTGGAATTTGATTGCGGCTGATCATGTTCCACCCTGCAGTTTGAAAATTAAGTATTGCAGCTTGCACACAGCCTTCAGCCAGCATCCCTCAATTTACATAAACCAACAGCCACATTTGTTTGGTGTAGCATTAACACGTCAGTTCAATTACAAAAACAATCTGCTTTATGAAGTGAAACTGTCTAGTGCGCCCCTTGACATTACTGGGGGTTTGCTCAGCCATCTTTGTCTTCTCTCCTCATAAATCGGACTTATCAGCTTATGTAAACAGCATCTTCAAACAAAGACTTTGTGTGCGTAACACAGTGATCCTGAGAAACGAGTCTTCATGTTGGCAGCAGCAATTTTGACAATAAAGTGGTGTTACTGCTGAAGTGTCAGATATTTTAGAGGTTAACTTGCCGTTTGTAACCCATTCACCATTTCGAGCACATTCGGAATGTAAGAGGTGGTTGTTGTATTGTTTATCCATTCCAAACATGTAACTTAATTAAACAGTTGTTTATTATTCAGATTTCAGTTACATTGAGCAAAATAAATTGACTTACTGTTCCCAATACATTTCAGTTGAATGTATTTAAGGGCCAAAAGAAAAATATCATCCGTATACGAAATCTAGTTCTTTGCTCCAAGTTCTAAATCGTCCATGATTTTCATATTCCATTTTTGTCCACTTCGCTCTCACCCAAAACATGTTTTTTTTTATCATATACATGCTTCACAACTTCTTTTACAAGTAGTAAAGTAGGTTATTTAGATACTGTTTACTTCTGCTTTTCATGCAATATGCATGAAAGAATTTATGGAAGAACATTCATTTGAACGCAGACAGCCTGTCAAGTAAACTCAATCAAATAAAAGTGTGGACTTTTTGATGATGATGATGATTTTATTTGACAATTACACTCTCAATAGAGAAGACTAATTCATACATATTTAAATCTGTCAAGGATAAAAACACCAAATAGCCACATGAGTATTCACATTGTGGTCCCCATGTGTTAAAATGATGAACAAGTCTAAAAATTAAATAGTCGATTCAATATATTGAATAACATTTATAAAAATAACCAAAATCCCATTTTGTTTATTTTCACCATTAATCCAAATACCCCTCAATAATAATAAAAAAAGTTTAACTTAATAACAACAAAAATAAATTGAATGTAAATCTGCTGCTTAAATTCTAAATGTCATAGTTAATTTCCACTGTAAATACTCTTTTGGTAGTTAAATCAGGACTGAATGCAGAGGATATGTCACCATTGATGAATGTAGACGTCACTGGTATACACCATGTTGTTTCTGGGTCCTTCAGATTGCGTGGGTTGAGTAACAAGAATGGCTGTTCTTGGCAGATGTTGTGAAGTTGGTCATTCACATGCCTCTGTGTAATTGCTTGTCCGTTCCTCTTTGGAATGAGCGTTGATGAATTATTCACATTGCTGGCAATGCAAAGGATGCTCAATTGGTGAAGAAACTAGTTGCAATCGTGCTGCAATTGAGTGCATTACTTCATTAAACTGTACTTGTATTTTTTCGTAAATTAATAATAAACAATTACCTAACACAGGAAATCAATTTATAGCCCAATAAAGAAAAATCTGACAAGGGTCTTGACAAAGAATGCACCAACAGTTATAATCTAGGATTTAATAGTGTGCTTATCACCGCAGGTCTCTGTGTGAATTCGTATTCCTCTGTGCTGGGAAATGCTACAACAATGCTAATGCTACAAAAATCTATGGCTAATTGGTGCTGTTAAAGCAGCGCTGATGTAATGGTGCGGCAGTCTAAACTAAAACATTAATTATGCCATGTTCAAGTGATCTGAGACTGATAATTCTCCAATGGCTTAGAAACGGATATTAATTATGAATTAAGTTAAAAAAAATGTCCTTAAAGAGAAATACAACTGGAGCCATGTTCTTCCTTATTCCAGTGCTGCTCTTGCAGTTTAATAATCCAGCAGGGAAAATCATGGAGAGAGTTATTCTCTGTCAGCCTTAATGAACACCAATGGGTTTTCTATTTTACACTCTGAGAATTCCCTGTGGAAATGATCCATGGATTCTAACACATCTCTGCACCGGGTGGAATGTCTGCAATGCAATGTCTAAATTCCGTCAAAAGATGTCAAACTACTTGTAACTAAACAATGCACATGATTTATTTGTAAAAAAAAATGTGATGCATAAATAAATCTGTATATTTCCAAGAATATTCTTAGCAGACAAACTCAACTGAAATCTCATTCTCAAACATGGTTTATCATGACATCAATCAGCCCTCCACAGCTATACCAGATTCAGCTCATTTTGAAAGGCATTCCACAAGGTTGAGCTGTGTGCTTTTATAGGACTGTTCCAGAAGCACATTTGTGAAGTAAGACTGAAATTTTACAAGAATAACTGGCAAACAGTCTTTGCTCTAAAAAGGGTCTTAAAGGGTTGAGGTCAGAACTCTGTCAGACAGGTTCCTGCAAAGACAGTTTGGGCAAGAATACACACTGTGTAGTCTCCATGTTGGTACAGCCCGCACCCAGATTGTTCCCATGATGCTTGAAGTATGGAACTATTCTAAATCTCTTTGTATAAAGAAGCAATCAGAAAAACAAAACAGGCCCAGGAGCTGAAAAATCCCAGTCCAGCAACTGCCAAAATTAGACTCATTCATCAGATTAACAGAAACAATGTGATTAGTCACTCTAGAGAATTTTAATAAAACACAATTTCTGGTTTGATAAACCTACGAGAGAACAAAATGATATGCCCTAAATCACAGCCTATCCAAACTTCTATGTATTTGTGCCAATGCCTGTATTTGGTGTTATATGTCACCAAATGTAGATTGCCACAATGTTTATTTTATCTGTAATAATATATCCTAATGGGCAATTTGGTTACTTGCATATCCCAATATTCCCCTGAGGATAGAACTGATTGGGAACACTGGCCACAAAGGGCCAGTCATAATGATTACATTTGCATGCCACACCCACTCACCTGAGAGCCTGATTTATAGGCAAGCACGCTTAAAATGTCTTTTTCCTAATGCCTAATTGATATGATGAAATCTACTCAAACTGTTCAGGTTTAACGACAGGGGGTGAATATTCATGGAAAAACTAAGTAATGATAAAAAACCTTGCAAATGTATTGGGTGTCACCCAACAAATGGTATAAATAGACAAAAACATTGATTGAAATGTTGTCACTCAAATTAAGTTGGTATTTAGAGTGAACATGAATCACCATTTTCTATTGCTGCTTATTCAAAATTTACCCCATGACACGAAGGTACTGACTCAGGGGAAGATGCTCCGAAATGAGCTTGAAAGGACAAGTTCTACCTAGAGGTGCAGCTAGAATGATGTGATTCTCAGTGAGACGATGCTTTCCTTCCCTCACAATCCATAATCCAGCTGACCTTTTGAGGCTATTCAGACTGGACTCCATTCATCTGCAAATCAGCCCTCTGCTGTTATAAAGCACCATATCTGTCGAAATGAGAGCTTGGCAAGTGAAATTTTATTGGATGGTTTGTGAGAATGTATATTCAACAGCTCACTGTGGATGTTAATACACTACTTAATTTCTCTTTATTGTATATATTAAGCAAAGTAAATGAACTCTTCAAACAAGTACACAAACCCCTATTTAGTCCAAAGCAGCACATTTGATTCGGAAAAGGGGTCTTAATGGTTGAGAGTGGGCATGCAATTACACGGATATGCATGAATCACATGGAGCCATTTGCTGAGGGTGTGAAAATGTCTCAACTACTCTGAGAATAGCCTCAAGTTATTTTTGGCCTTCAATATTTTCAACAGCAATGTGACCTGCACAGTATGCAGAATGGGTTTAAGCTGAGAAATCACAAAATAGATGCAAATAGCTATTCTTATGTTTTTTTGAGCTCAACTTTTCAGAGAAAAATTTTAGAAAAGATGTTTAGATGTTATCAAATATTTGAAAATAGATGCATTATTTTCAGTTCTGAGCATTTGTAGCTCATGAAGGTGTCTGAAGCCAACCCCCTTTAACGGTAGCTTGGCCAATTACAAGTTACAATTTTCAGCTTTCTGCTCTGAAGAAACACATAGTAAAGTTCTATCATGTTCTTAAGGGAGTTTTAGCCAATTAAATTGAAACCAATTCCAGCTATACTGAGATACTTGGAGCTTTGGTTTATTCAGAGCTAATTGTTTGCTTTGGGCATTGACTGACTGGAAAAATTGGCAACTTAACATCAAGTACACAAACATCAATTGTGTAAATGTTGGATTTCCAGGCAACAAACAGTATACTGCCAGGTGCTACCAGTATACTGTATGCACCAAACCAGTTCTGGAACTAAAACCTGCAGGGGTTGTTGATCTCCAGGAATCAGGATCTTGACTCTGAATGGTTCCTATCTAAGTGTTGCACCCTTACAGCTCCAGGTTGGGATCTTGTTCTATGTGGTTCTAAAAGATATTTACTTTTAGAACCACATAGAACAAGATCCCAACCTGGAGCTGTCATGCCTACAGAATCACTGTAAAAACAAAAAAAAAACTTAACTTTTAGCCTAGCAGCTGAAACAAAACTGGTTTTACAGGATTGTGCTGTCATTTTTACATTTATACCTGTCTAATTATAACATTTCCATTGATATAAAAACAGTTATTACCTGTACAATGCATTGTAACATTTACGGTTCACAATCATCTAATTTTCAGATTGTTCAATTGTTAAGAATGATAAAAATGAAAGGTTTGTGTTGTAAAAATAGTGGTAACTAAAAAAAAGTTTTCATGTGAGTATGGTTTTGCAGGAGATCACTGAAGTGTCTAGTCCATTGGGAGGTTCAGGTAGAGTGCAGCAGGTAACTTCCAGGAAATGAGATTTAGTTTGAGGGAAAAGACTACAGGTGCGTCTGTTGATTGTAGGTTTTCAAGGGAGGGAGATTTTGCAGCCCATACTATTGTTATGCGCTTGTCTCAAATAGAGAGGACCCAGAAGCAAGGGATACTCAAAAGAGGTTTAATGTCCAAAAAAAACCAACAATAAAAATAGCCACAGGTCAGGCTGACCAGAATATAACAGAATCTTGAACCTCAAAAAATAAAAGTCACAAAAGCGCGCAAAGGGAAAGGTAGCGGCCTGGGTCAGCCCCCTCCGTGTCCAAGCAACCACCGACCAGAACTGAGGAAAGACAGCGATCCGAGCGAGAGCGAATCCAGATGAACTACAAGAAATGAGAACAGTTATTCTACAGAACGAGAAGTCAATACGCGTACGTTTCACAATCATCCGACAGAGACTGCATGGGAGCGCGGCACTAAATAGGCACAGAATAATTAGTGCGCAATGGCAACAGGTGCGCGCAAAGAGATGTG
>SRMA01027279.1:27343-44819 GCA_007224835.1 Danionella cerebrum | reverse complement strand
AAAAAGACGACAGTACAAAGTATCGGCACAGAACCAACAACTGCAGAATTTTCAACCGATGAAGACGCAAAAGAAAACATCACAAATAAACCGAAAACAACAAACAGTGTCACAACTAAAAAGACAACAGCACAAATTTTCAGAATACAACCAACAACTGCAGAATTTACAACAGATGAAGACACAACAGAAAACATCACTTTTAAACCAAAAACAACAAAAAGTGTGACAACTAAAAAGACGACAGCACAAAGTATCGAAACACAACCCACAACTGCAGAAGACACAACAGAAAACATCACAATTGAACCAAAAACGACAAACAGTGTCACACCTGAAAATAGGACAGCACAAAGTATCGGAACACAACCAACAACTGAAGAATTTACTACAGATGAAGACACAACAGAAAACATCACAATTGAACCAAAAACAACAAAAAGTCTGACAACTAAAAAGACGACAGCACAAAGTACCGGAAAAGAAGCAACAATTGCAGAATTTACAACAGATGAAGACACAACAGAAAACATCACAACAGAAAACATCACAACTGACACAACAAAAAACAGTGCAAGAACTAAAAAGACGACAGCACAAAGTATCGAAACAGAACCAACAACTGCAGAATTTACAACAGATGAAGACACAACAGAAAACATCACAATTGAACCAAAAACAACAAAAAGTGTGACAACCAAAAAGACGACAGCACAAAGTATCGGAACACAACCAACAACTGCAGAATTTACAACAGATGAAGACACAACAGAAAACATCACAATTGAACCAAAAACAACAAAAAGTGTCACAACTAAAAAGACGACAGCACAAAGTATCGGAACACAACCAACAACTGCAGAATTTACAACGATGAAGACACAACAGAAAACATCACAATAAACCAAAAACAACAAAACAGTGTCACAACTAAAAAGACAACAGCACAAATTATCAGAATACAACCAACAACTGCAGAATTTACAACAGATGAAGACACAACAGAAAACATCACTTTTAAACCAAAAACAACAAAAAGTGTGACAACTAAAAAGACGACAGCACAAAGTATCGAAACACAACCAACAACTGCAGAAGACACAACAGAAAACATCACAATTGAACCAAAAACGACAAACAGTGTCACACCTGAAAATACGACAGCACAAAGTATCGGAACACAACCAACAACTGCAGAATTTACTACAGATGAAGACACAACAGAAAACATCACAATTGAACCAAAAACAACAAAAAGTGTCACAACTAAAAAGACGACAGCACAAAGTATCGGAACAGAACCAACAACTGCAGAATTTACAAAAGATAAAGAGACAAGAGAAAACATCACAACTGAACCAAAAACAACAAAAAGTGTCACAACTAAAAAGACGACAGCACAAAGTATCGGAACAGAACCAACAACTGCAGAATTTACAACAGATAAAGACACAACAGAAAACATCACAATTGAACCAAAAACGACAAACAGTGTCACAACTAAAAAGATGACAGCACAAAGTATTGGAACAGAACCAACAACCAGATTTACTACAGATGTATTTACAACAGAAATGATCACAACTGTACCAACAACTGTAGGAAGTACTACACCTGAGTACACATCGTCAGAAAGCATCCGAATTAAGACAACTGAATACACAGCAGAAATAACCATTCCTGAAAATAAACTAACTTTTGCATCAGGATACACAGTAGACATTATCTCAACTAATCCATCATTGACCAAAAGTGATACAGCTGAGTACAAAACAACAGAAAGCACTACAATTTTAGAAATGAGTGTGACTGAATCTAAAGCAGAAGCTCGTCAGAAAGCACAAGAAGTGACCTCACAACAAAAAGCAACACAAAAGAATCCACAGCAACAGAAAGAAACTTCACAATTGAACACAAAGCAGGTTGCAACACAACCAACTTCACAACAGAATGTAACACAAGTGACCTCACAGCAACAGAGAGACACCTCACAAGTGACCTCACAACAGGTTGCAACACAAACAACCTCACGACAATTGAAAGAAACACAAGTGACTTCACAGCAACAGAAAGAAACCTCACAAGTGACCTCACAACAGGTTGTAACACAACCAACATCACAACAACTGAAGGCAACACAACTGACCTCACAGCAACAGAAAGACACCTCACAAGTGACCTCACAACAAGTTGCAACACAAACAACCTCACAACAACTGAAAGAAACACTAGTGACTTCACAGCAACAGAAAGAAACCTCACAAGTTACCTCACAACATGTTGCAACACAACCAACCTCACAACAACCAATAGCAACACAACTGACTTCACAGCAAGCGAAAGAAACCTCACAAGTTACCTCACAACATGTTTCAACACAACCAACATTACAACAGAAAGCAACAGAAACGACCTCACAACATGTTGCAACACAACAATCACAACAACCAAAAGCAACACTGCTGACCTCACAGCAGCAGAAAGAAACCTTTCAAGTGACCTCACAACAAAAAGCAACACAAATGAATCCACAGCAACAGAAAGAAACCTCACAATTGACCACACAGGAGGTTGCAACACAACCAACTTCACAACAGAAAGTCACACAAGTGACCTCACAGCAACAGAAAGACACCTCACAAGTGACCTCACAACAGGTTGCAACACAAACAACCTCACGACAACTGAAAGAAACACAAGTGACTTCACAGCAACAGAAAGAAACCTCACAACAGGTTGTAACACAACCAACATCACAACAACTGAAAGCAACACAACTGACCTCACAGCAACCAAAAGAAATGTCACAATTGACCTCACAGCAGGTTGAAACAAAACCACCATCACAACAACAGAAAACAACACAAGTGACCTCACAGCAACAGAAAGACACCTCACAAGTGACCTCACAAAATGTTGCAATACAACCAGCATCACAACAACAGAAAGCAAAACAAGTGACTTCACAGCAACAGAAAGAAACCACACAAGTTACCTCACAACAGGTTGCAACACAATTAGCCTCAAAACAGAAACACAAGTAACTTCAAAAAAATTCGACACTAGTGACCTTTCAGCAGCAAAGTCACCTCACAAGTGACCTCACAACAGGTTGCAGCAACAACAACCTCATAACAACAGAAAGAAACACAAGTGACTTCACTGCAACAAAAAGGAACCTCACAAGCGACCTCACAGCAACAGAAAGAAATCTCACAAGTGACCTCACAACAAGTTGCAGCCCAACAAACATTACAACAACAGAAAGAAACACAATTGACCTCACTGCAACAAAAAGAAGCATCACAAGTGACCTCACAGCGACAAAAAGAAACCTCAGAAGTGACCTCACAACAAAAAGTAACAAGTGACCTCACAGCAAGAAAAAGAAACCTCACAAGTGACTCAGAACAGGTTCCAGCACAGCTAACTTCACAGCAACAGAAAGAAACCTCACATGTGACCTCACAACACGTTGCTACACAACAACAAAAAGCAACACAACTAACAACACAACAACAGAAAGCAACACAAGTGACTCCACAACAACAAAACCAACACAAGTGACAACATTGACCGTAAGCAACATACGTGACTTCACAGCATAGAAGGCAACACTAGAGCCCTCACAACAGCATAGACCACAACTGACCTCACAACAGGTTTAAACACAACCAAACTCACAACTCAGAAATCAATGAAGATGAATGACTCCACAACAGGTTAGAACACATTCACACACCACAAACAACCTCACAACAACAGAAAGCAACAAAAGTGACCTCACCACAGATTTCAACACAACCAAACTCACAACAACTGAAAGAAACACAAGTGACTTCACAGCAACACAAGTATGAAATAGGCATAATTGAATTCCCAATAGCTTGCAAAATATCATTTATGCCATTGATGACAACATCATTACTCATTGGATTTTTTTTATAACAGCAGTAATCAATATAATTATTTTAAGATCATAATGTGATTATCATTATTAATAATATTTTGCTCCAGAAAAGCGTGACTACTCTTTGTGTGCCTGTGCATCTCATCTGCTGCTTGAGTGACTGACAGTCCAAGTTCTGATCCCAGTCTCTGTTTGAGATTATGTACTGCAATAACCATTAGATGCAAAAATGAACAATCTATTGTATCACACTACTGTGTTTGTGTGTTAAAAGTATGAACTATATGAACACTTTAATTTCAAAATTGTTGTTTGAGTGTACTAAAGTAATCTGTGGAGAAGATTCTGAAATAAAACCTGTTATTTTTATTTTACTTGAATACATTTTTACTGAAGTAGGGTACCTTTCTACATTTTAAAGTTCACACAATAAAGTTGATTTTTACTAAAACTAAGTGACGTTTTTATAAAACGTAATCCATAAACAGTTATTTGGGCAAGACACCTGTGCTACCAATCATCTCATTAACTCATGCCTATATAACCAAACCAGCCACACCTTCATTGACTAAGTCCCAATTTTCCTGCATCGACTGCCAGCAAAAAATCACCACGCATTCCAGCCAACTGCCACAACATTATCAGCACCTGTAGCCAGCCTCCAACCGCTATTTAGTCGCCAAGACTACAGGCCCATGGAGACCGTGCATTTCAGAAGCAAGCACTAGACCAGGGGTCTCAAATTTGCGGCCCGCGACACAATAATTTGTGGCCCCCATCTTAATATGAAAGTTTATTATTAGTGCTTCCCGCAAGTTTGATATGAATGGAACTTTACAGTGTTTTGTGTGGTGCTGCACAAAAATATTAATCACGGTAGATTATGTGACTCTCAGGGTGGGACATCGAATGAGTGAAAGTTACAGCAATGTTGCCATTGCTTGTTTTCTTTCGTGCCTGGCTGGTGCCTCGTTTCTATTGGGCACACACAGATATTCGACTAAAAGACTTAAGGCGTGATGCCTATTCCATCCATTGGATGAGCCAAAAGCCAAATCGCTGAGACAAGGTTCCTGTGCGCGCACACGCATCTCTGAACTTTCGCGTGCATTTAAAACACTTAAACATTTTTGCTTCCAGTGAAACATTGCACATATACATAGACACACTTAATATGATGTCTCTTTCTCTGGAAAAAAAAAAAACATCAAGTGATCATTATGCAGTTGGATATAAGAAAAGTCACGTGTCCTTCTGCAATAACATTCCCCGGTAACCCGGACCCATTTAAGGGTTGCACCATTAATTGACGCGGTCTCCGACCGTCATCTAAACGCTTGATTATAACTTCAATCCGAAACTGATGCCAAGTGCAGTTATATATTTTACACAGCCCCTAACATGTCTTTTTCAAAGCATGCAGTGCAGAGAAAGGTTGGTGATGAGCACAGATAATTTCAGGAAAAGTGAGAAATGCAGTATTTCTTTGTTGAGCTCAGGGGCACCCCTACAGGTCTTATTTTCAAAAAATATAAAGAGATTTGAAAACACATCTTGGTAGAATGCCCAATTTATTGCTCCATGGGGAGAAAGTACCTTACTGGGCACTATTTCGCTCTCACTTTCTTTCAAATCTGCCTTTCTTCTATCTCTCTCTCTCTTCTTTCTTTCCTCCAGCTCTGTCTTCATGCTGTCTATCTGTCTCTTTTCTTTGATGCCCCCCCTTCCTCTCTCTCTCTCTCTCTCTCTCTCTCAACAAGAGTCCTCTTGACTCCATTGAATTGTCCTTAATTTACTACATTAGGTGTCAGACAGACATAGTCATATTAGCAAGAAGATAGAATTCCTTCCCCTTTCTTTGTGTTTGATGAAATTTAAAAATATAATGATGGCAAAATAAATAAATCAATACATTTGGTTATTCATTCACCTAAATATTATGGATCAAATATAGGCACCGTGGTGCAGTAGCACTGTGGGTAGAGGCTCGTCGGTGACCTTCCTGGAAGAAGTTTGCATGTGCGCTGGAGACCCCAAAAAGGGAATAAGCAAATGAGCAAGCATGGAGAGGGATAAAGCTATACCTGGACCGAGTACGGCAGAGTGAAAACTAAAGGACTTGAGTGAAATAAATAAATTAATGAACAAAAAAAATTTCACATCATCGGAAAACCAAAATACTATCACTACATTTTCATATCCTGCACCTCACTATTGTTTTTCTTATCATCTCCCCCCAACTATTGTGTCTAGCGAGCTAAGCAAAATCTTTATGTAACTCACAAAAGTCGAGACGTTTTTCTCAGTTGTTTACAGACATTTTCTGAAAGCATGCTTCAAATTCTCAAAACTACACACAAATTCAAAATAACACACACAATGGGCAAAGCCCCTCAATTCTCCTGCAAAATGAAATGTTTGATTCTAAACAATGGTATTTCTTCTCAAAATGGTATTTTGTTTTCAAATGACACACAAACCATCAAATGAATAGACATTTATAAGAAGCAGCCGAACACTGCTGTGCTCAGTATAAAACACTACTATGAATGAAAAAAAAATCTGTTCTATTTTTGGTTCAGTGTTACACTTGCCACAGGCAGTATGTGTGTTGTGAAATATTTTAGAATATTTTATTTATACACAGAACACACCAATACATAGTACAACTTTATTTTATTTTCCCCATAAACCCATCACATTCTCAACCAACGCAAACTGTCACTTAGTCTACATACAAAACCACAGAAGAATTTACTGTATAAAGATACAGTACAGTTAAAAAAAATAAATACAGTAACTATGCTGCTTCCTCTTCCTCTTTGTTGAGATCTGGCCACAGCAACTCATCCACATCACAATCAATGTTTTCTCTGACCAAGCATCGTGGACATATCAGCTAACACTGCAAATTTTAGATTCATTTACACAACTGAAGTATTTCAAGCCTTTTATTGTTTTAATATTGATGATTTTGGCATACAGCTCATGACAACCTCAAAGAATTTGCATATCATGAAAAGGTTTTCTAAACGAGCTTTTACGTTAATCATCTGAATCAACTAATTAACTCTAAACACCTGCAAAAGATTCCTGATGCTTTAAAAAACTCCCTGCCTGGTTCACCGCAATCATGGGTAAGACTGCTGTCCAGAAGACCATCACTGACACCCTCAAGCAGGAGGGTAAGACACAGAAAAAAAATTCTGAATGAATCGGCTGTTCCCAGAGTGCTGTATCAAGGCGCCTCAGTGGGAAGGAAAAGGCATGGCAGAAAAACGCTGCACTAAAGGAGGTGACCGGACCCTGTGGAAGATTGTACAGAAAGACACCGTGTACAGGCGTATGCAAGAAATGGGCTAAAGGTGGCGCATTCCCCAGCTCAAGCCACTTTTGAGCCAGAAACAGCAGCAGAAGCTTCTGACCTGGGCTAAAGAGAAGCAGCACTGGACTGTTGCTCAAATTTTGCATGTCATTTGGAAACCAAGGTGCCAGAGTCTAGAGGAAGACTGGGGAGAGGGAAATGCCTGGAGTCCAGTGTCAAGTACCCACAGTCAGTGATGGTCTGGGGTGCCATGTCAGCTGCTGGTGTTGGTCCACTGTGT
Source organism: Danionella cerebrum (assembly GCA_007224835.1). Lineage (NCBI taxonomy): Eukaryota > Metazoa > Chordata > Actinopteri > Cypriniformes > Danionidae > Danionella > Danionella cerebrum. The sequence goes on along the minus strand of SRMA01027279.1, from coordinate 37,304 downwards.
TTTATCAAGGGCAGGGTCAATGCAGCTAGCTATCAGGAGATTTTGGAGCACTTCATGCTTCCATCTGCTGAAAAGCTTTATGGAGATGAAGATTTCATTTTTCAGCACGACCTGGCACCTGCTGACAGTGCCAAAACCACTGGTAAATGGTTTACTGACCATGGTATTACTGGTGCTCAACTCTCCTGAGCTGAACCCCGTAGAGAATCTGTGGGATATTGTGAAGAGAAAGTTGAGAGACGCAAGACCCAACACTCTGGAGGAGCTTAAGGATGCTATCGAAGCATCCTGGGCCTCCTTAACACCTCAGCAGTGCCACGGGCTGATTGCCTCCATGCCATGCCGCATTTATGCAGTCATTTATGCAAAAGGTTTCCCGACCGAGTGCATAACTGAACAGAATTATTTAAAGGTTGACTCTTTTTGTATCAAAAACACTTTTCTTTTTTTTAGTTGGCTAAAATATGCAAATTTTTTTAGATTTCAATTTTGAGGTTTTCATGAGCTGTAAGCCAAAATCATCAATATGAAAACAATAAAAGGCTTGAACTACTTCAGTTGTGTGTAAATTAATCTGGAATTTATGAAAGTCTAATGTTTATCAGTACATTACAGAAAATAATAAACTTTTTCACAATATGCAGATTTTTTTAGAAGGACCTGTATAGAATCCAAAATGTATTGGAAAACAACTTTTTTGAATGAGCACTTGTTTTTATGGTATGGTCATACTTCTGCTACAGCCATTTATTTCAGCAGCTTATTTCCCTTCCCAGTCTGTGTGTTAGTTCTGCATGAAGACGAGTGGGAATGAGCGCTTAACCTTATTGGTTACTGGATAATGCTATAGAGTTATGGAGAATCAGAGCGTTTTGAACTCCCAGAAAAGAACTATAGGACTACACAGATTTTCATGAACAAATGTAAATAAAACTTCATATATGTGTCTGGTGAGAAAACAAACTATAACTAAGATAGAATTTTGCATAATATATCCCCTTAAAAAATAGGCCTAGCAAATAAGCAGAATTTCCTGAAAATTATTTTGGTACAAGGCACATGAACTTAGGGTGAAGAAAATTAAAGAAAAAAAATATATAAAACATTTATTTACACGACAAAATTAATGATGACATGTACACAAATGTTTCTGCAAAACATATCCATGAGCAGTGGCCCAAGCTTTAAGGTCTTTAGCGAAGAGCTCCAACCTGGACTAAGCAGAAGCTTAAATTAAAAGCAGAATACTGTGATTTTTTTTGGTTTCAGAGTTTATTTTTCAAATAGATAGGTTCTTCTGGTTGATCTGGCAACAGTCTGGATCTAAAAACAAACATTGGGGAAGAAATTAGCATGTGGTTTTCACAACATTCTCAGACACTTCAACCTAGAGGCTAGAGACCAACCTTGTGATGGTTCATCTAGCTCCTGAAGTCAGAAGAATTTAGTGAAGAAACCTTTCCAGACGACAGCTTTTAAGTGGCACATCAAAACTCACTGGGGTGTCGTCTGAAGATGAGGACCTCTTTCTACTCCTGGAGTGATTGGTGGCTGGAGGAGGGAGAATCTTCTCTTGCTCGCTCAAGATCTTTAAAATCTCAGTCTTCTCCTAAAACTGATGGAGGTAGCTGCCTAAACTGTCCAGGATATTCCCATTGTCTGCAGAGAAGTCCACCTCTTCTCCCAAAGTCTTCTGCAAGAAGGCTGGGCAGCTGGAGGAAGGTCACAAAAGCCCACAAAAACTGGTGGACGCACTTCATTCAGATATGCAGGAGGCCAGATCAAATCTAGACACAGTAAACAACTGGTTATTTCACCCTTGAACTGACATTCTGCAGTATATGTGGAGCTAATGATTACTTACTTTCAGGTGGGATTAGATTCGCCGGGCTCACAAATGGAGCAAATTGTGGAAGGGTGGGGTTGAAGAAAGCGGGTGGAGGCAGAACGTGGGGGAAGTGAATGGGATATTTGGGGTGTGGAAAAATAAATGGGGATGGATGTGCCATGAAGACAGGAGGAGTCATGGGGTGTCCTTTAAAATAGAAAAGTTATTTAGTGACACAAAAGTAAAAACTTATGCTGTTAAAAAATCTGGGTGAAAAGTTGTCGACAGTTTGTTATTTAATGGCAAAATACCAAATGTAATTTTACAGTAGAATTCCATAATGACTGTTATTTGACTCATAGGTATGCTGTGATTTGGTAAAACACAGCAAGATAAGTTACATTTTAATTTTGAAATTATCCTCAATCCTCCATCCATATGGGGACAATAATGTACATCTTGTAGATAGGTTCAGTAGATAGGTTCTTCTGGTAGATCTGGCAACAGTCTGGATCTAAAAACAAACATTAGGGAAGACATTAGCATGTGGTTTTCACAACATTCTCAGAAAACATGGACATTTCAACCTAGAGCCTAGAGACCAACCTTGGGATGGTTCATCTAGCTCCTGAAGTCAGAAGAATTTAGTGCAGAGAAGTAACCAGACGGCGGCTTTTAAGTGGCACATGACAACTCGCTGGGTGTCGTCTGAAGATGAGGACCTCTTCCTCTTTCTGGACTGATTTGGGGCTGGAGGAGGGGGAAGCTGTGTGTCCTTCTTTCGCAAAATTGTGGAAGGGTGGGGTTGAAGAAAGCGGGTGGAGGCAGAACGTGGGGGAAGTGAATGGGATATTGAGGGTGTGGAAAAATAAATAGGGAGGGATGTGCCATGAGGACAGGAGGAGTAATGGGGGGTCATTAAAAATAGAAAAGTTGTTTAGTGACAAAAAAGTCAAAACTTGTGCTGTTAAAAAATCTGGGAGAAATGTTGCCGACAGTTAGTTATTCATTCATTTTCAAACCCCCTTGTTCCCTTTTGGGGTCATGGGGGTCTGCCGGTGCCTATCTCCAGCACACAATGGGCGAGAGGTGGGAGTACACCCTAGACAGGGCGCCAGTCCATCACAGGGACAGTTAGTTATTTAACGGCAAAATACCAAATGTTATTTCACAGTAGAATTCCATATTGACCGTTATTTGCCTCATAAGTACCGGTATGCTGTGATATAAAATTACAGTCTTTAACATTTTGCTAAAACACAGAAAGTTAAGTTACATTTTATTTTTAAATTAATCCTCTAATTTCCATCCACTTCGTCTTCTTCTCCTTTCGGCTGTTCCCAGTTTTGGGGGTCGCCACAGCGAATCATCCGTTTCCACCTAACTCTGTCCTCAGTATCCTCTACTCTTGCACCAACTACCTTCATGTCCTCTTTCAGCATATCCATATATCTCGTTTTTGGCCTTCTCTTGACCTCTTGCCTGGCAGCTCCATCTCCAACATCCTTCTACCAATATAACCACTATCCCTTCTCTGCACGTCCAAGCCATCTCAATCTGGCCTCTCTGACTTTGTCTCCAAAACAACCAACCTGAGCTGTCCCTCTGATGTGCTCGTTCTTAATCTTGTCCATCCTTGTCACTCCTAAACTGAACCTCAACATCCTCATCTCTGCTACTTCCATCTCTGCTTCTTGTCTCTTCCTCAGTGCCACAGTCTCCAACCCATACATCATAACTGGTCTCACTACTGTTCTGTACACCTTTCCTTTGATTCTAGCGGACACTCTTTTGTCACAAAACACCCCTGACACTTTTCTCCATCCACTGCCTGCACTCATCTTTTCACCTCTTTTCCACACTGCCCATCGCACTGGACTGTTGACCCCAAATACCTAAACTCCTGCACCTTCTTTGAAATTGCCATTGACCATCGAATCAGTTGCAAAAAGATTTTTGTCCCTAGAATACACATTTCATGAGTTATTGGCATTAATGTTTGTGAAATTTTGGACTAGTGGTGGCGCTATAGAGTATGACCTAGAAACTCCTAATTGGGTCAGAGTACTTATAATGGCCAACTGTATCAGTGCCAAATTTTATAATTTCCTGTAAGGGGTTCATAAGATATTTGGACAAAACAAATTTTTGAAAAAACAAAAAACAAAATGGCTGACATCCAAAATGGCTAACCTAGTAAAAACGCACATGTACCGACTCGGTATGATGAGCTGAACAATTTAAGACCAAGTTTATGATTTTTGGACAAAGTGATATGAAGTTATTTGCCAAAAATTACATTTTTCGTATCTCCTGACCACTAGGGGGCACTGAGTTGAAATTCAACAGACAACCTCAGGACATGACTTATTATACATGGCAATTTGGTCTCAATCCATGGAACGTCTTTAGAGATATATCCATATGGCCACTTTTGCTAGTTTTCCATTTTATTCATTCATTTCTCTAAAACCATATAACCAAATAAATAGTTTTGATTATTCAAAATGGCGGCTAATTGGATAATTGTAACAAGACGTTATGGTGTTCTTTGAAATTGCCATTGACCATCGAATCAGTTGCAAAAAGAATTTTGTCCTTAGACCACACATTTCATGAGTTATTGGCATTAACGTTTGTGAAACTTTGGACTAGTGGAGGCACTATAGAGTATGACCTAGAAACTCCATATTGGGTCAGAGTACTTATAATAGCCAACTGTATCAGCGTGTCAAATTTTATAATTTTTCTGCACGGTGTTCATAAGGCATTTGGACAAAACGTTTTACATTTTATTTATTTGTTAATTTCTCTAAAACCATAAGACCACATACATTTCTTTTGATAACTTTTGCTCAATAGGGTCTGTAGATGATACTGCATGAGTTTCATGGGCATTGGATGAACGGTCAAGGAGGAGTTCGAAAAAGTTGCAATTTTAATTATTCAAAATGGCGGCTAATTGGAACATGGGATTATTGAGCAATACTGCACCAGAACCCACATTACAGGCGTCCACCTGTAATTGGAAAGGCTTTTCAAAACTTGGAGCTGCTAATACTGGGGCTTCTGTGAGCAACATTTTCAATCTTTCAAAGGCTTTCTGACACTCTATGGACCAAACAGACACTACATTTGATTTTAACAGATTGGTGTGGGGCACCGCTACTACAGAAACATTTCTACAAAAACAACGATAAAACCCCACCATTCCAAGGAATCTCATCAAGTCCTTTTTTGTAGCAGGCACTGGGAAGTTATCTATGGCTTCAACCTTTGATCGAACAGGTTTAACTCGACCCTGGCCAACGATCTTTCCCAAGTAAGTCACAGTGGCTTTTGCAAATTCGCACTTCTGCAGATTCACAGTCAAATTGGCCTCCACAAAATGATCAAAGAGTTCTCGTATTTGACACAAGTGTTCTTCCCATGTGTGGCTATATACAACTACATCATCACATACACAGCACAGCCCTTGAGACCAGAAATGACCTTGTTCATCAAGTGCTGAAACGTGGCGTGGTCATTTCGCAATCTAAAACTCATAACCTTGTATGAATAAGAACACAGAAGGTGTAACAAATGCAGAAATCTCTCGAGCCCTAGGAGTTAAAGATACCTGCCAATAACCTTTTAACAGGTCAAATTTACTTACAAAAGTGGCACCTCCCACCTGATCAACACAGTCTTCAATTCGTGGCTTGCAAACAAAACTGGTTTTGTCAGACCCAGAGTCACACAATTTCGTCAATTTTTCACAGCCCTCAGCATAATATGGCTTCAACAGATTCACGTATTTCTTCGGTCTGGTGTCTTGACTAGATAGTTCAGATCAGAAATTTGACGATCAATAGTGTATAGACCAACAAACTTGGCTTGAAAAGGTGAACCCACGATTGGTAATAAAGCTAAAACCTGACCTCCTGGTTTGAAAAGAATGCAATTCAGTTCGACGATCAAAAAGCTTCTTCATTCGTCCTAGTGCCTTCCTCAAAGATGCTTTTGCCAAGCTACATGCCTCAAAAATACGTCTACGAAAGTCACTGACATATGTCAAAACATTTTTGGGAGGTTCAGATGTTTTCCACTCCTCTGCCAAAAAATCCAAAGGGCCTCACACATCATGCCCAAAAACAAGGTCATTTGGACTAAAACCTGTGCTCTCTTGTGCAGCTTCTCGAGCTGACAAAATTAACCAGGGTAAACCCGTTTCCTAATCTCTGCCCATTTGAGTGCAATAGGACCTCAACATGGATTTCAATGTTTGGTGAAATCTCTCTAGTCCCCCTTGGCTAGAGAGTGCGTGATAAGCACTAGAGAGATTGTGCTGAATTTTAAGTTGTTTTAATACCTGTCCAAACAACCTGGAAGTAAAATTGCTTCCTTGGTCCGATTGTACGATCCTTGGCATTCCAAACACAGAGATGAATTGAGTTAAAGCTTTCACAACTGACTTAGCAGTTATAGAGCGTAAGGGGTAAACTGCCGGATATCTGGTTACCTGGCACATAACTGTAAGCAAATATTCGTTCCCTGCTTTTAACCGAGGCAGTGGTTCAACACAATCCATGATAAGATGATCAAAAGGTTGGCTAATGATTGGAATTGGATAAAGAGGAGCAGGTTTCAAGGACTGATTTGGTTTTCCTGTTAGTTGACAAGTGTGTCAGAATTTTATGTATTTTGACAAGTCACGCTTCATTTTCGGCCAAAAGAACTGTTTCAAGAGCAATTTAAAGGTCTTCTTGACCCCCAAATGGCCAGATGAGTCATGTGCGGTTTGTAACACAAGCTGGCGGAGTGACTGTGGTACCACAATTTGTTTTATTGGATCTCCAATGGCAAACTCTCCTTTTGGCATCCATTTTCTAACCAAGACTCCTTGTACCAAGTAATACCCAGAGAAAAGGTTGACAATTTCGTTGACTGACACAACTCGTTCAATTAACTCACTCAAGGTTGGATCATTCTGTTGGGCACTTATATCTTAGATTCCTATATTCTTAGATCTTATAAGAATTTTGGAGAAGAGGTTACTACCAAATGGGGTGGATCATCTCTCCACACTCGATCACCAGCTAAGTCATTTCCCAAAATAATCTGCACTCCTTCCACAGGCAGACAGGAACGTACAGCCACTTCAACTTCACCTTGGACCAAATCAGAATGCAAAAAAAGTTTGTGAAGAGGAACCAAAAAAATTTTCAAACCTATACCCCTTATCAAAACTGTGTAAGACTGTGTAAGAACTAGCTGAGAAAGGCAATAAAGACTCCAAAACAAATGCCTCTGATGAACCTGTATCTCAGGCACATTTTGTTCTGAACCAACCAAACGCACTAAACCTTTTGTGACAAAAGGACTAAATGTTGGATCACAGAGCTCTTGATGTTCTCGAACCAATGGGGTGTTCACACTTAAAGCTACAGGTTTAATTTTAGTTTTGGACGTGTCCATTTTTGCTTTCAATACTGGACATTCATGTTTCCAATGACCAAATGCATGACAATAATTGCTAGTATTTGCTTCATCTTTACTCTTTCCCGGACCTGACAATGATACATTTTCTGAATCCTGTGCTGACTATAATGACTGATAAGTATTAGTCAAAAGTAGTTTTTGAACAGAGTCCCCAAAATGTTTCTGACCAAATTATGTATTATGGATCACGGAAAACTCATCTGCCAAAACGGCCACCTCATATGCAGTTATAGGTTTACGCTCACTGATAAAGTTTGCAATACGGTTTGATATTGAACTTTTAAATTGCTCCAGTACTATCAGTTCTTTAAGATTATCCAGAGTTTCCACCTCAGAAGCCTGACACCAGCGACTAAAGTAAGTGGAAATATCACGAACAAATTCAACATATGTTTGTTCACCACTTTTCTTCCATTGTCTGAATTTCTGCCTATATACTTCAGGAACTAATTCATAAATTTTCTTTCGATTGTTTGTCTTGAGTCCTCAAATCAATTTCATAATGTGCTGCGAGTTCTAGAAGTTGGTTTTTAGTGAAACTGTTTAATAACGGCAGAGATGGCTCAGAAATAAATACTTCAACCTTGGAAGCCATACCAAACTTCAGACTGTAATGACAAGACAAGAAAGTGTTGGACCAGCAATTTCATCTAACTAGACAAAGGACCTAACTAATCTCAACCCTAGTCTTCATACAGTTACTTGCAGCGGGTTATTATGCACTGTTAACCAGCATCTGTAATAGTAACCAACAAACAGGAAATTATCAAAAGACACGGACGTGTTCCCGAGACAATTGCTCTGACCGCTTTCACCATACAAAAATAACAAACTAAAACAACAAACCTGGAGTATCTGGTTAAGGATACCCCACTAAACCTGAATATGAAAAAGCACGAGGCAACACTTTCACATACATACAAAATAAACAAAATTAATCAAAAAACACTTACCAAAATGTTGAAAGACTAATCAGAAGAAGAAAAGAAGTTCTTGACAAACCACTAACTCTCCTCCACTAGTTACTAAATTAAGTCTGCAATCAAATGACAAGTTGATTAGTATTTAACTATATATATATATATATATATATATATATATATATATATATAGAGAAAGTTATATAAATATTTTTTTTTTAAAGATGAGCCCCCATATTTGTCATGGCTGGCTCAAGTCCTGACAAATAAATGGAGGATAGCGTGGTTTGCAATAAGTAAATTAAGTTTATTTACAATAAATGAACATAAAGAGATAATAATTAAGAAAAAAACAGCACAATTTCTGAGGGACAAAAAAGTGGGTAACTCCATAAAGCAGAGCAAGATTTAAACAAAAAAAACCTCTTAAACTAAACTAGAAGCAGAACTCAAACAAACATAACAAAACAAAAAAAGAACTAAGGCAAGGCCAAACAGGACTGGTGAGCAGGAGCAGCAGCAAGGCCAAGACTGAAGGTGAAATGCCACTTATAAGGGATAGAGGCAGGTGTCACTCGTTCTCCTGATCAGCCTGCGACCACGCCCCAATCTCCAATCTCATCCGAATGAGTGGGAAGACTCATCACAGTAGTTACTAGGGAGTTGTGGTGTGACTTTTAATAAACCTGAAAATTTAAATACCCTGTAATCCTTTTGGTACACAGTATCTACCCCGTTATTACACCATAAGTACACAGTAAATATTTAGTAAGTACACAGTAACCACCTCGAATAGTACGTAGTAAATACCCTGTAAATAATCTGTAACTACCCTGTGACCATCTGCCTATAAGTACACTGTAAAAAACTGTAATTAGCAAGCTGTAATCTAAAGGGTTACCAATTTATCTTTCTTAGAAAATTGTGGAACTCCTTGAAGAGATTAAAACTGCATGCAAATCAACTCTCTTCAGTTAAATAAAGACAAAACTGAAGTCATTGCATTCGGAAGCAAAAACAAGGTTGTTTTCGGTTAATATGTCACTGTCAACGGCCTAATAACTAGAAATCAGGTCAGGATTATAGAGGATATGGTAGACTTCGATCTCAGTTTTAATACTCATGTCAAAGAAATGGCTAAATCAGTTTAACCATCTTAAAACATTACAAGAACCAGATGCTTTGTTTCCAGATGTGGCCGCGCCAGGCCAGCGCCGAACCAGCCCGGGGGCACAGATTTGTTGGTCTCCTGGTATCAGGAGGGAGGAGTGTCAAAAATATAAATATTTTTGATAAAGGAGAGTCCAGAATGTCCGCAAGTAGATTTAAACAATTTGACCAATAAACCAAAAGGCACGCAGACCCGTGAAGCCGGGTAAAAGTAAGGGCAGAGAGTCGTGGGTCAGAATTAGACAATTTTTATTAAATATGAAAATATTACTTAAAATGTACGTGCTAGGCTATTTAACAGAGAGACTGAATGAGCTCTCGCTCTCGGGGCTGGTAGCGGGTGGAGCAGCCGGTGTTGTGCCATTTTTCGACTCCCCAGCAGATTCTGACTCCCCTCTCTGCGTGAACGCGCATGACGTCACGGTTGACGGAAGTTTTCGGGGACGCTTTTTGCGAGGGTTTTTTTTTCATTAAGCATACCGAGAGTTGATTAAAGTGAGTTTGTCTGTAGTTTGTTCATTTTATATTAAAAATATTTTTTCTGTTTCTTATTTGCAGTTGT
>SRMA01027279.1:15508-25858 GCA_007224835.1 Danionella cerebrum | reverse complement strand
TCTAATTCGCCATAACTAATAGAATTTTCCACATATCTTAAATTTTTTTACACCATAATCTTCATTGAGGCCTTCTGCTTCTCACAAAGAAAGAATCATCTCGATATGTCCTACGGTTCCTCTGTAATGTTTATTAGTTTGAGGCATGGTCAACATCTGAGAAATGTCTCCTCGATTCGAAAAGTGGCAGTTGGAGGCAGCTGTTAATCAACTAATTTGAATAACGAAATTTGATTGGCTTAGCCTTCCCATAGACTCACAATGGCCCATAGAGATGCATTGCTGCCATTCATTTCAATGGGGCAATTGATTCCCATATGATCCTATTGTAAAAAAGCTTTTGTAATTGGTTCACAATGGAGATTCAAAGCAACATTGAGGATGCATATAACTAATCCAGCCAATCATTGCTTATGATTTAACATAAATTCATCAAGCCACGCCCACTTTCAACATCATTTTTGAATGTCAAATATCTTCTAAGTGGAACATCGTAGAGACATGGGAGTTGTTTTATATTGATCTAAGTTGAATGTAGATTAAACATGATGTCACCAACTCATCCATAGCAACCAAATTATTTACCATAGCAACCAAATTGACACTTCTCTATCTCAGCCTAGGAAAATGCCAGAGACACCGGAGTTGGTCTAATTGACTTGTAGTCACACAGGGAACATTATATAATGTCAATGACCCCTCCATAGCAACCATACTGGTAACCATAGCAACCCAAATGACACATCTCTATCTCAGCTTAGTAAAATGAGAGAGACGCGGGAGTTGGTCTAAATGACTTTTAGTCACACAGGGAACATTATATAATGTCACTGACCCCTCCATAGCAACCATAGTGGTTACCATAGCAACCAAATTGACACATCTCTATCTCAGCTTAGGAAAATGAGAGAGACACGGGAGTTGGTCTAAATGACTTGTAGTCACACATGGAACATTATATAATGTCACTGACCCCTCCATAGCAACCATACTGGTTACCATAGCAACCGAATTGACACATCTCTATCTTAGCTTAGGAAAATGAGAGAGACACAGGAGTTGGTCTAAATGACTTGTTGTCACACAGGGAACATTATATAATGTCACTGACCCCTCCATAGCAACCATACTGGTTACCATAGCAACCCAATTGACACATCTCTCCCTCAGCTTGGGAAAGTGCTAGAGACATGGGGGTGAGTTTGTTTCAATAATTGTGACCCCGGTAACAATCACTGAGGTAAGTAAACCATCCATAGCAACCATATGGTTACCATAGCAACCAAATTGGCATATCTCTATCTCAGCTTAGGAAAATGCTAGAGACACAGGGGTTAGTGTAATTTACCTGTAGTCACTCAAGGAACATTATATGATGTTAGTGACCCCTCCATAGCAACCAGACGTGTTACCATAACAACCCAATTGGCATTTCTCTAACTCAGCTTAGCGAAATGCTAGAGAAATGAGGGTAGGTTTAATTTACTCGTAGTCACACAGATAACAATATATTATGTCTGTGACCCCTCCATAGCAACCATACTTATTACCATAGCAACCCAATTGATTGACATTTTCAACTTTACAATGTGCCACATTTATTTTTATGTTTCAACTTTCAGCTTACACTTTCAAATTTGACAATTTTAACTGTCTAATGTTTTACCTTTCAGCTTCCACTTTCAACTTTACATATTTCTACTTTACAATGTTTCAGCTTCACCTTTCAACTTTTTACGTTTTCAACTTTAAAATGTTTCACCTTTCAGCCTCCACTTTCAACTTTTGATATTTTCAACTTTCTAATGTTTCACCGTTCAGCCAAGGAATTCAGCAATTTTAAGCATTCTCTTTCAGCTCTCTGCATTCACACGCATTTTCCGCTAGGAAATGCACTTTCTAGTTATTATTATTTTTATTCCCCCCCCTTTTTTATAAGTCAACTACTTCAGCATCCTTTGGCCTAGAAACACCATTCAAACTTTAAAATGTTCAGCTTTTTTCAGACTAGGTTGCTATTACATATCACTTTTCAAACTTTTATACTTTTTATAAAATTTAACTTTATTTAAAATATTTTTCCCATTGAAATGAATGAGAAACACTTCAAATCTCTTTCAATCTTCAGCTTTTTTTCAACCTTCATATCTTCAGCATACTTTCAGCTAGAGCAATCATTCAAATTTTAAACAATTCAACACATTTTCAGCTTTTAAAATATGTTTTCAGCTTTTTCATATCTTTTACAGATTTTTATAAATCACAGTTTAAGTTTAATGAAGAATTTCATTAAAGAGCTCCAAGGAGGAGGATGGACTTCCTGTGACGTACGAAGCGGAATAGGTGCAGAGTTTCATGGCGGCACGTTAAAAAACTCTAACAAATAGATTAACACAGTTTTCCGCCCCCAAAATTTGCACGAGGTTGCGTAAATATTTAATTTAAACAACTTGTAAAATTTAAAACACTTACCGCGCCACTCTGGATAACTTGGAGGAATACATCGACGATTGTTTTGATCAATACGCGATGGGCAGATCAAAGAAGAAAGCTAGCCCGGCAGCTTCTGCTACAAACACGACGCCATCAAGCAAGCGACAGCGTCCCTCGGATTCACCTGGAGACTCCCAACCTGACGGAGGACTGAGGGAAATCCTGGAGTCAATTGAGCTGCGTCTGGCTAGCTTTGACGCCCGTTTGGCATTAGTCGAAGTTCTGCACCGGGAGTTCACAGCGATCCGCGAATCGCTGGAATTCAGTCAGCAACAGGTTGTAGAACTCTCTAAAGCGAACGAAGCCCTGAAGACACACGTAAATACTCTCTCTGAAGATGTCGCCCGTCTACATGGAGAGAATAAACGCATTAAAGAGACCATGCTGGACCTACAAGCGCGCAGCATGCGCGACAATCTCGTCTTCATGGGGATCGCGGAGAAACCGGAGGAGAACGTGGAAGAAACAATTCATCAGTTCATAAAAGACAAGCTGAAGATAAAAGAAGAAGTTGTTGGACGTATCAAAATTCACCGCGCTCATCGCCTGGGGGGAAAAAGAGCGGATGATCAGCGACCACGACCCATCGTGGTAAAGTTCGCTGATTTCAAGCAGAAAGTGCTTTTAAAGTCACACGGTCGTGAATTAAAAGGCACGAACTTCAGCGTCAACGACCAGTACCCCCGGGAGATCCTGGACAGGAGAAAGCGTCTCTTTCCATTGAGAAGAAGGTTCCTGGACCAGGGATGTAAAGCTGTGATAAGCGTGGACCGTTTATACGTCAACAACCAGCTATACCGCGACAAAGAAGCTACCCCGTGGCTCTACTAATTTCAGGTGGTCAGATTTATTAATAATAATGTCATTTTCACCTCTGTATCAACACGACAATGCACCGTTTCACAGGTAAGAGCTGTTTATGTCCTTACTATTAATAATGAGTATGCAGGATGTTCGTCACTCCTTTTGTGCTTTTGTTCTCTCCTTCACTCTTTTCTTCATTTTTGGCACTCTCAAAAACCCTTTCCCTTCCATCACACACTTCCTTACACTTATTTCGTTTTTTCTCTGCCTGATAAATACACAATTTATTAATCTATACTATCCTCGAGCACTGATAAACAGATACTCCATAACTCACCTAGTTACTAATATAGACTCACTTCATGAAAAGCAGCTAACAAACACGCATGTATTTCGGTTCATGCCAGCACTAGCCCTGTGTACTTGCATGAATGCCCAGATTAACATGTACACAAGCTCTGCTAACACAAACCAGCCAATCAACTAACTATGACATCACTGAGGTTTGTCACTTGGAATGTGCGTGGCATTAATAAGGAAGATAAGAGAATTAAAGTTTTAAACCATTTACATAAGTTAAAGGCAGACATAGTATTACTACAGGAAACTCACTTCCCCAATTCGATAGATAACACAGTGTATTCACCACTGTTTCCCTACGCGTACTCAGCCTGTTACAATTCCAAGCAAAGAGGGGTCGCCATAATCATAAGTAAAAATATAACCTTTATTCATAATAATACTATTGCAGATCCTGAAGGGAGATTTATTATAGTTAACATAACCATATCAAACATAGAATACTGCATCGCTAGTATTTATGGACCCAATGTTGATGACCCCTCTTTCTTTCACAACCTTTTCACAGCTCTATCTACGCACTCGGATTCCAAGCTCATAATAGGTGGGGATTTTAACCTGGTACTTAACCCAGAACTGGACAGGCTGAGTACAGCTGCTAATTGTAAAGATTCTCAATCAGCAAGAATTCTCAAACAATATATGATTGATTTTGGTCTTTGTGATGCCTGGAGATCTTTTTATCCAACTTTAAGGGAGTACACATATTTCTCATCGGTTCATCACTCACAGTCACGTCTAGATTACTTCTTAGTAAATAACTCAGTTCTGTCAGATATTACTCTTACGAGCATTCATTCTATATTAATTAGCGATCATGCACCAGTCTCTTTCTCAATAACCACAAATGTTTCACAACCTAGGAGAAACTGGAGACTTAACACATCATTGCTTAAAGACCAGGAATTTATAAATTATTTTAAAAAAGAATGGGAAACCTTTATGGAAATTAATGACACCCCAGGAATTTCAGCGTGTGTTTTATGGGAGACTGCAAAAGTAGTAATGCGAGGTAGAATAATTTCATTCTCATCATTTAAGAAAAAACAAGAAACTAGGAAAGAGCAGGAATTAGAATTAAAAATTAAATCCCTCGAAACTGCTTATACAGACAACCCCCAAGAAAACATCCTGAAAGATTTAAGGCAAACTAAATTAGAACTGAATATCCTAATCAATAAAAAAACTCAATTTCAAATTGAAAGACTACGGCTGGATAACCTCAAACATGTTAACAGGTGTGGCAAGTTTTTAGCAGGTCTACTAAAAAATAACAAGGAAAAACAAACTATCTCATCAGTAATTAACAAAAATGGACAACTTGTTCACGACCCCCAAGACATTAATAATACTTTCAGGGAATTTTATAAAAATTTATATACATCTCAAATTAACCCATCGCCAACTGAAATTGAATTATTCTTAAAGAATCTGGAATTACCAAAACTATCAAACGAACAGATAGGAAATTTAGAATCACCAATATCTTCTACAGAACTCCACGAGGCTCTACTACAAATGCCAAATAAAAAAGCACCAGGGCCAGATGGTTATCCAGCAGAGTTCTACAGAGAGTTTTGGCAAGTGCTGGAACCTACCTTTAGCAGAATGGTAGTTGAAATTAAGTCTGAAGGAAAAATACCATCAAACATGAACTCAGCTTTCATAAGTTTACTCCTAAAACCAGGGAAGGACCCCACACTGCCATCAAGCTATAGACCAATTTCTCTTATAAATGTAGACTTAAAAATAATTTGCAAAGCTATCGCTAAAAAGCTGGAAAAAATTACCCCTCATATTATTCATGCAGACCAAACAGGTTTTATCAAGGGTAGACACTCAACAAATAACATGTACAGACTAATTAACCTGATTGATCTAGCGAACCACACGAGTCTAGAATCTGCCATTATCTCTCTAGATGCAGAAAAAGCTTTTGATAGAGTTAACTGGAAATTTCTAATGGCAACACTTCGTAAATTTGGATTCGGTAACTCTTTTATAGAATGGATCCAAATTCTATATAGCTCTGCGAATGCGTCAGTTAGAACAAATGAACAAACTTCATCTAGATTTAACCTTCAAAGAGGAACCAGACAAGGCTGCCCACTCTCTCCCTCACTATTTGCTATTTTCATTGAACCACTGGCGCAAGCAATTAGGCAAAACATTAAAATTACTGGAATAAGTACAAAAAATATACATCACAAAATAAGTCTTTATGCAGATGATGTGTTATTATTTCTCCTTCATCCACACCTCTCTCTTCCAGCAGCTATTACTGTTATTGAATCATTTTCAGCTGTCTCTGAATACTCTGTAAACTGGGGGAAATCAACAGTTATGCCACTCAACACGGTACTTCAGAACCCTTCCTTCTCCACCACTTTTAATTCTGGGAATATTAAATATCTTGGCATTGAATTCTCACCGAGGCTGTCGGATCTGGTACAACTAAATTACTCACCACTACTTAAAAGAATAGAGGATGACCTCAAAAGATGGCAACACTTACCAATTTCACTTATGGGAAGGGTTGCCAGCATTAAAATGATGGTCATGCCCAGAATTAATTATCTGTTATCAATGATTCCTAACCAGCCGTCCCGGGATTGGTTCAAATCATTGGACTCTCATTTCTCCAGATTTCTATGGAAAGGCAAACCTCCACGCATTAGCTTGCACAAGCTTAGGAAATCCAAAGACTGCGGTGGCCTGGAGCTCCCAAACGTATACCATTATTTCCTATGCCATAGAGTGCTGCACTTGTACCAATGGATTAATTCTAATTCGACTGAACTCACCTGGCTCGACATTGAACAGACATTTTGCAAAGAAATTAAGATAGCAGATTTACCGTTTATAAGCTCTAAGATTAAACATCACAACTGCTTTCAGAATATCAGCATACGTACTTCACTGACAGCCTGGTGGGAATTTCTTAAGATAACGGGCTCACCGCTTGCTCCTTGCCAGCACACACCAATTTGGAACAACCCAGACTTCTTACTAAACAAAAGGGCAGTATATTTTCCAAATTGGCAAAATAATGGAATAACACATTTTAGACATATAATTGTCAACAACAAAATAATTTCATTTGAAGATTTGGTTCTTAAATACGGATTACCAACTAACAAATTTTTAGAATATCAACAGCTCAAATCTATCATTCTTTCAACATGCAAAAAGCACATGACTCTGCAGCTACCCACAGTAATTGAACAATTTATTGGGTTGACAACCCCGAGGTTAATATCTAAAATCTATAAGTTAATGTTAAAAACAGACAATATTGTATGTCTCCCCACCACTAAATGGAACGAAGAGTTATCTGTAAATGGAAATCAACCATTCTGGAACCGGATATGCTTAAACACGTTTAAAGCATCTACAAACCCAAATTTGCAACTAATACAGTATAAAATACTTCACCGAACTCACTACACAGGTCAAAGATTGTTCCAGATGGGTCTCTCAGACACTAACATTTGCCAACACTGCACTAACAATACAGTTGACCACTATCTACATGCTCTTTGGTCCTGTACACCAGTGCAAAAATTCTGGCAAGAAGTCTGCTGTCAGCTAACATCATGGGTTAACCACCTCATTTTACCAACTCCAGCACTGTGCTTATTGGGTGACCTAGACAGTACACAGTTAGAACTCGAGGCTAACACATCACTATTAATTCTCACTGTTATGCTTGTAGCAAAGAAAACCATTCTTATGAACTGGAAAACGAAAAAGAAACTAAGCATCACTCAATATAACAACATGTTATTAAACTATCTCACCCCGGAAATGTTGTCTGCCTTCACATAAATAGTTTTTTTTTGTCACTTCTTATTAATGCCCCTATTCCTCTGAATTTTAGTTAGAGGATCTGAACAGATCACCGGTTCCTGCTCTCGGATGGGTGTGCTTCAGGTGGGACTGCCCCCTCCTCTGGGACGACATGTAGTTTGTGGACCCGTCTCCGGGGGTGCTACTGCTCTTGCCTCGCCGGGTGCCGGCTGCTCCTGCGGGGACGGGGGGCTCTGTGGTCCGGGGGTGGGGGGGTGGCGGCTGTGCCCGGGCGGCGGGGGGAGTGGTGTGCTCGGTGTGGCCGGGTGGCCTCCTGGGCGGTGTGGGGGGGCCTCTGGGGTCCGTGCTCGCGGGTGCCGCTGCCTTTGCAGCCGCCTGGTGGTGGGCCTGTCCGCGCCCGTGCTGCGGCCGGGGCCCGCCGGGTGGGGGTTGGGGGTGTGGTGGTGGGTGGTGGCTCGGGGACCGGTTGGGGGCTGTGGGGGTTGGCCGGGCTGGGTGTGGCGGGGTCTCCTACTCAGGTACTGCTGACTCTGTGCGCACGCGACCAGCAGCTCTTGGACGTGTATGGGTGTGTGTGTGTGTGTGTGTGTGTGTGTGTGTGTGTGTGTGTGTGCGTGTGTGTGTGTGTGTGAGTGTGCATGTAGAGGGGGGTGTGTTGGGGTGAATGCGTGTGTAGGTGGGCATAGGGGTGGGTGGATGAGTGTGAACGAATGAGTATGGATGGGATCCGAAGGGGGGCAGCTGCCGCCTGGTTTCCCGCGTCCCCCCCTTGGTGACTCTACCGTGTCCCCCGGGGCGGGGGGCGGTGCCACCCCTGGGTGGGGGGCGGTCGGCTCGTCGGCATGGTGCCCGCATCGGCTCCTGGTACATTTCCTCCACCCCCACACATAGGATCCCGGGGGTCTCAGTCTCTGTGGGGGATTGGGGGGGGTCGGCCTATCACGGATCAGCCCCCCCCGGCATACTCCAGGCCAGGGGACCCCCAGTTTTAATTCAGTTAGACACTCAACATCTCCAGGGCACTGGAGAGGGGCCTGCCTCCTGAAGCGGTCAGAGAACCAATAACATCTGGCACTGACCCGCTTCGGGAGCCGGTCTCCCTCCCGGTGCCCCAAATATCACTTGCAAGGACACACTACATTTAGGATTGGAGGGCTAGTCTCTCCGTCCACATCTGATGGGTGGGGCTGCAGA
The DNA here is from genome assembly GCA_007224835.1 of Danionella cerebrum. NCBI lineage: Eukaryota > Metazoa > Chordata > Actinopteri > Cypriniformes > Danionidae > Danionella > Danionella cerebrum. The sequence goes on along the minus strand of SRMA01027279.1, from coordinate 17,197 downwards.
TTTGTGGCCCCCCCAAAATTCTAGGGCGGAGATGACGGCCCTCTTATTTTACATACATATTAGACACGCAGGGAATGGGGGGTGGTGCCTGGACGTCAGCTGTCAACCAACGGTGACGCTCCAGGACATCACTCCCCAGTTTTAATGCAACTTATCTCTTCAACATATACACAAACACATACACTACACTCCAACTGGGGGCAGATGTTGGGCAGTGGGTGGGCGGCCGTCTCTGTCTCCCGTCCGGGGTGGGTATATGCCCTCCGTCAGCGCGGGCCCGTGGGATCCCCGGGTGGGCGCGGGTCCACTGGACGGTGACTGACCGCCCTTCGAGTATGAATGGGCGTATGGATGGAATGATTGATGAATGGATGGATGACTGGGGGAGGGGGGAGGGGTCTGAGGCTGCTGGTCGTGGTGGGTGCGGGGTCGGGTTGTGGCTGGGGGGGTGGCTCCGCTGCGCCTGGTGCGGTCTCCCTCTCTGCCCTCTTCTGGTCTCCTGGTCTCCTCCCCCTCCTCGCCCCCCCCCCTCCCTGGTGGGGCCGCGGCCGGGCCCGGGTCCGGGGGCATTGCCGCCGGGGGCTGTGCGGGTGGTGGTGGTCGCGGGTGGGGTCTGCTGGGGCCTCCCTGTGCTGTCGGGGGGGGCGGCCTGGCCGCTGTCGGGTGGGCTGCCCCCCCGCTGTGGCGGGCGCGTCCCTGCTCTCTCGCATCCGGGCGCGGGGCGTTTCTCTCTGGGGGTGCTGGCGGTTCTCGGTGGGGTGGGGTGGGATGCTCTGGCTCGGGAGCCCGGGGCCCCGGTCATGTCGGCCCACGGGGGGTGGAACGATCCACCGGGTTACTTCGGTCTGATTGCAGAGCCGGTTCTGTGTCGGACCTCGCAGCGCACTCGGACATAGAGGAGTGAGGGTGATTCGTGGGAAGTTGGTCGGCCACTGGTGGGTTGGGTCTGCTGTCCCTGGGCACCGTGTGCTGCAATTGTTTGTTTGTTAGATATGTGTGGTTCGCCCAACTCACTGTTTGTGATCTTTGGTAAGTTATGTATTTTTCCTCCCATGTAGCTGAGTTGCTTTTTAAAGCATACAACATTATTATCACCTCACTTAAGATATTGTCTGTGTATGTATGTATATTTAAACATGTGTGTATGTGTGCCTGGATATACAAACTGCAATAACTGTTTTACATGAACAATAACAAACGGACATGGACAAAATGAACTGTAACTAGGACTTATGCGTCATGTTCAGGTAGGTATTTATTTATTTTATTTTTTATTCATTTGCAATTCTTTTTTTCTTCACTTCTAAATTATTATTATTATTATTATTATTATTATTATTATTATTATTTTCCTCTCTTCGTCTTTTTCTCTTCCTTTCTTTCATTTTCACTTGTGTACCTTCACCCTTCCCCAATCCTTTGTCCACTCCCCCTTTTGGTTTGGCACTGTCTTGTCCTGACACAACTATTATAAACGTACTCGCGGGAATCACAACTAATAAATATTTAATAAATACATTCAAATTTCCAATCCAGAGGAGAAAACACCACACCAGGTGTTTTACTCCTCTGGAGAAAGCAAAACTGTCCAACTCAGCAAGGCATGTACTCCCCCATGTGATGGCTTTTGAGCAGGACAGGACAAGGGAAAAAAAAAAAAAAAAAAAAAAAAAAAAAAAAAAAAAAAAA
>SRMA01027278.1:133571-153746 GCA_007224835.1 Danionella cerebrum | reverse complement strand
TCCGAGAGGTCACAAAAGATCCCAGGGCAACATCCAAAGAACTGCAGGCATCACTTACATCAATTAAGGTCAGTGTTCACGACTCCACCAGAAGAAAGAGACTGGGCAAAAACGGCCTGCATGGCAGAGTTCCAAGACACAAACCACTATTAATCAAAAAGAACATTAAGGCTCGTCTTAATTTTGCTAAAAAAATATCTTGATGACTGCCAAGACTTTGGGGAAAATATCTTGTGGACTGACGAGACAAAAGTTGAACTTTTTGGAAGGTGCGTGTCCCGTTACATCTGGCGTAAAAGTAACACAGCATTTCATAAAAAGAACATCATAACAGTAAAATATGGTGGTGGTAGTGTGATGGTCTGGGGTTGTTTTGCTGCTTCAGGACCTGGAAGGCTTGCTGTGATAGATGGAAGCATGAATTCTACTGTCTACCAAGGAGAATGTTGGCCATCTGTTCATCAACTCAAGCTAAAGCGATCTTGGGTGCTGCAGCAGGACAATGACCCAAAACACACCAGAAAATCCACCTCTGAATGGCTGAAAAAACAAACAAAATGAAGACTTTGGAGTGGCCTAGTCAAAGTCCTGACCTGAATCCCATTGAGATGCTGTGGCATGACCTTAAGAAGGGGGTTCATGCTAGAAAACCCTCAAATAAAGCTGAACTACAACAGTTCTGCAAAGAGGAGTGGGCCAAAACTCCCCCAGAGCGCTGGAAAAGACTTGATGCAAGTTATCGCAAACGTTTGATTGCAGTTATTGTTATTGAACCAGTTATTAGGTGCAGGGGCAATCACTTTTTCACACAGGGCTATGTGGGTTTGGATTTTTTTCTCACTAAATAATAAAAACATTCATTTAAAAACTGCATTTTGTGTTTACTTGTGTTATCTTTGACTAATATTAAAATGTGTTTGATGATCAGAAACATTTTGTGTGACAAACATGCAAAAGAATAAAAAGTCAGGAAGGGGGCAAATAGTTTTTCACACCACTGTATAAATAGATAACAAGAGTCTTATTCTTCTGTGAGAACCTCTGACATTTCCACAGCAAGAACAGCGCCACACAGCTCCAGCTCCAGAAACCAGTTTGGCCGTACCCATTATGTCCATCTTCATGCACGACCTTCCGATAGGCTACTGCAGCTATAGCCATCACTGAAGCATCTGAGAATACACACAGTTCAATGAACATTGCTTCAGAAAGTGAGAATGTGATGTAAGTACGAGGAACGAGAAGCATTTTTAGATCCACCCTCTCCATTCTTCATACATCTCCTGAGGTAAGGGGTTTTCCCATTCACGACTGCTGCTGGAGAGATCTCTGAGAAGAAGTCTGCCTTTGATTGTAACTTTTGCTCTTGTGGAACATGGGATGTGAGTGTGTCTGATGTTATTTTCCAACTCACCCCCAAACTCCTCTGAACAGGAACATCATCAGTAGAGAAATCAAGCTCCTTGACCTTCTCAGCTCTGTCCTCTGGGAGGAAAGCATTAGTAACTTCTACACTGTTGGATGTAATAAACATAAATGAGAGAGAGCAAGCATCTTCTGAGCTCTCTCGATGACGTCACTACTGAGGTAGACACTGTACATAATAAGGTACATGAATGTGAATGTTTGTGGAAAAAGTGCATTATTGAGGTGCAGTGTGCAAAAAGAGCATGGCAGTAGTACGGTGAGGCTAAGTGTAAGTGTATGTGATAGTCCCAGATCAGGCAGAAGAAGGGAGTGAGGGCAGAACCGGGAAAGAGTTTAGCTTCCTGACGCCTGGTGGACGAAGGTGGTCCTGGCCTGGAGACTCCGCAGTCTCCTCCCTGATGGCAGCAGGCTAAATAAGCTTTGCATAGGGTGGGGGGGATCAGCAGCTATGCAGAGGGCTTTCTTGATGAGACGGGTGCTGTAGATGTCCTGGAGGGAGGGGAGAGGGGCACCAATGATCCTCTCAGCTGCTCTCACTATGCGTTGGAGAGATTTTTTGCAGGATGCAAACCACACAGTGATGCAGCTAGTCAGGATGCTCTCAATGGTGCCTCTATAGAAGGTGTGGATGATGGGGGCTGGTGCTCTTGCTCTTTTCAGTTTGCGGAGGAAGTAGAGACGTTATCTTTGCACCACTCGGCCAAGCGGCTCACCTCTCTTCTGTGGTAGATCTCATCAAATATTCATTTTCCCACCGTGTTTGAAATATTCTACACTCACTTGCTATCTTTCGTTTCTTTGGTGCTGCCATTTCTGGTGAGTCGTGGTAAATAAGTTTCTTTGCTTAATTTTGTTTAATGGAGAAGCACCTTTTCTATGACTGGCTCCATCTAGTGTTGAAACTGAGAAGTGCAACAGAGTTGAGCTGAAGCGCGGTGTGTGGGGCATTTTCAATTATATTTTCAGAATTTGCTGCAGGCCAATAAACAGTGTAGTTTGGACACCCCTGATATAAAACATCACATTTTCCTCTTTCACTTGAAAAGAACTTCTAGCACCACTTTGAATTGGGATCAACAGAATCACTGAAACTCGAAATCAATAAGAAAACATCTTAAATATCACTACTGCAACTTTTCAAGTGATAAAAATAATTACGTGACATAGTCCTTGAACCAGACCAGGTTTTCTTCAGTGTGACAGACAGATGAAGCTCAGGTCTTCAGGCACTTCAGGGTTTTCTGATGTAAAATCACTTTTGGGAACGCAATTATTCTCTGATCAAGTTTCAGGTGTTGGATTTTCAGGCAGTGGAGCAAGACGTTCTTACCATCCTCCAAAAGATAAGTGTAATTCCATCTTGATCCTTCACTTGTACTGGAGATGTACATTTTGGTGCTTGCCGTTGTTTTTTAATCTGCACTTTATCTCCTCTTCTGAAGAAAGCAGGCAGTACGTGATGTGTCCGTTCATAATAAGACTTTATTCGCTCCTGATGGATTGATACAGATGTTTCTGTATGTCTACAGGATCAATTACAGAAGGTGTCAGTCTCGATACATTTTGCAGCATCTCAAATGGAGATACTCTTGTAATAGCATGCAGTGTGGCTCTGTAAATCTGGAAAAACTCAGTAACTGCAGTTTTCCAAGGCACTGATTGGAGGATTGCTGTTTGGATGGTACTCTTAAGTGTGAAGAGTGTATGAGTTGAGTTATCTCTTTCCAGAGTTGCTTTGGAATGACACAATATGACTCTGATCAGCGTTTGCAAAGTATGATGTTCCTTTGTTTTAGATCTGATCCAATCCAATCTGTCAGTGGAGATTGGTGCATGTTGTGCCATGTTGATTGTCTCTATTTCCGCTTCCACGGTTCCTGTGGGTGTATCTTCGGATATATAGGCTCTGCTTAGTGTGTCAGCCAACCACATCTCTCGTCCTGGGACATACGCGACATTCACATCATATTTTTGCAATCTGAGCATCATTCGTTGTAATCTTTTTGGTGCAGCCAGTAGCGGTTTGAGCAGAATATTTTCCAAAGGTTTGTGATCACTTTGTGCCATCACTTTCTGTCCAAATGTATAATGGTGAAATTTATCTATTCCAAACAACAGGGCCAATAGTTCCTTCTCAATTTGCGCACATCCTCGCTCTGTGTGTGTCAGTGCTCTGCTTGTGAATGCTACTGGTTTCCCTCCTTGCATAAGTGCAGCACCCAGACCTCCCTCTGATGCATCACATTGAATGGTGAGCTCTTCCTCAGGGTTATAGTATTTTAAAACTGGTGCATTTGCAATTGTTTCTTTTATTTTACAGAAAGCGTTTTCATGCTGCTCAGTCCACTGCCACTCACAACCTTTGTGTGTCAGGTGTCACAGAGTTTCACAGTGGTCTGACAAGTGTGAACAAAACTTTGAGAGGTAGTTCACCATCCCAAGCAGCCTTTGAACTGCCTTGACATCTGTAGGTCTCTGCATATGTGTTATGGCTCGAACCTTGTTCGGATCTATTTTTAGTCCATCTGATGTCAGCAGATGTCCTATGTAAGATACTTCCTTTAGTTTTAATTTGAACTTGTCAGCATTCAATTTGATTCCTTTTTCTCTGTATCTCTCCAAAAATGCTTTTAATTTCTCATCATGGTCTTTCTCAGCATTCTCTTGTGTTGCACCATGTCCCGTGATAAGCACGTCATCTGCAATGATATATATACCGGGCAACCCCTCTAGTGCTTGTGTGAGTTTCCTCTGAAAAATTTCAGGAGCCGGACTAATTCCCATCGGCATCCGCAACCATCGATACCTCCCAAACGGAGTCGCAAAAGTGGTGAGGTAGCTGGATTCTTCCTCTAGTTTCACATGCCAGAATCCACTCTTGACATCACAGACAGTGAACACTTTAGCTCTTGACAGTTCTGGAAGGATGTCATCAATGGTGGGTAAGGGAAAATGACTACGTTTTAGAGCTTTATTCAGAGGTTTTGGATCTATACAGACTCGTAAACTACCACTGGGCTTCTGAACAAGCACCATGTTACTGATCCAGTCTGTGTTCCTTTCTACTGGTGCAATGATGCCTCTCCTCTGAAGATTTTGAATTTCCTCTTTTAATGGCTGCATCAAAGCTACAGGGACTCTTCTCTTTGGAAGTTGTACTGGTTGTATTGAGTCATCAATCTCAGTTTTGTACTCCCCTTCAAAACATCCATCTCCCGTAAAAACTTCACTGAACTGTTTCTGTATTTGGGATAATGACCACTGGCTGGCTGTTGGGTGTTCTGTGGTGACAATACTGTCTATAGCCAAATGTTCTCATATTGCACTTTGATGAGTTTCATTGCTTCACTTGCTCTTTTCCCAATCAAAGGCACTGAACAATCACTGTCCACTACTTGGAATTCCAACCTGTATAATTTGTGGTTTCTTGGATTTCTTATTTTCAGTTTACATTTCCCAATGGTTTTATCTGGCTGTGGTTGTACATCATTAGCATGGTGTTTGAGTCCATCATTTTAACATCAGTGTTCAGCAGACTGATTGGAATGACATTACAGCTGGCACCACAGTCAATCTGGAATTTTACAAGTTTATTCCCCACCATCATTCCTGCAAACAGCTGTTTTTCCTTTCCTTTACCTCTTCAGTCGTACTTATTGTACCAACCGTGAGAATATCTTCATATTCACTACAGTCTTTTTCTGTCACAGCGTGCACTGCTTTCCCATATTTAGCAAGCATTTTTCTTGGATGTGCTATACATTTAACTGCAAAATTATTCATTTTTCTGTTTGCATTTCTTTCCATAAGCTGGGCATTTTTGTCTGTCTTTTTCATGCTCTTTGCCACAGAATCTGCACATTATCCAGCTGCACTGTTTCCGCTCTGTGTGTGCTTTTAGTCTGATGGCATGCACCTCCTCTGCTGCTGCTCCTCCTGCTGCAATGGCTCGGCTGTTTTGCCGTGACAGCTCTGCAGCCCTGCAGATCTGAATGCACTTCTGTAGAGTTAAATCCTTTTCTCTAAGCAGTCTCTCTTTTATTACTTCACTGACTCAGTCGCGTATTAGCGAGTCTTTAATCTCACCGAAGTTGCATGTTTTGGCAAGCACTCGTAACTCCGTGACGTAATTATCGATTGACTGGTCAACTCCTTGACATTTTGAAAAGAATTGATAACGTTCGACTGTTTCGTTTATGCTGGGGTTACAGTGTTCATCAAACTTGACGATAATGTCCTGAACTTTTCGGGATTCTTCTGGCACGTCACTCATTAACGTTTCCAGCAGCTCTCGTCCGCTCTCTCCGATTAGATAATAAAGCAACTTTACTTTTTTCTTTTCCTCTTCGTCCGACATGGTTAAATGATTGAACTGGTCTCTCCACGATTTCCAGGACTTGGATAAATCTCAGTCATCCAAACACAGCGGTGCTGGTGGTTTCAATCCGTCCATCATACAGTCGTCAATATACAGGTGTAAATCTCCGTGGTCTAAACTCAACTTTCCACAAAGTCCCGATGCTTAGACAGTGTCAGAGTTCGCCCTCGCTGCCACCATGTTTTCTTATGCTTCCTTCATTTAAAGATGACAGACAAATTACTTTATTGAACTGTGCTTTTAATCTTCAACGCACGTGTGTTACACAGCAGGACACACTACTTCCATTCCCCCGAAGCTACCTTTTAACCGGTCCGTAAGAAACAACTATTAAAACAATAGTTCCTATTGTTACATTGACAAACGAAGAATTCTTTAACTTTTCTTCATCTTCTGTATACTCAAGTCTGTCTAACCACAGTCAGCTTTTCACATGGCGCATCAGTAAAAACAATCCCTCTATAAACATAACAACAAAGAAAAGTTCTGCACTAGAAATTAAACAGATGCTCTTGAACCTTCATTTCCAACAATAAAACAAACAAAAATGCCTTTAAAATAACAAATACGAATTCTTATTTCTCAACATAAAGATTTCAATTAAAAAGAAATACGTTTGTCTGACTATAGCTACAATCGCCTTTGCTTGAACCTCAGCAGCCTCCAACTGTGTAACGGCAGATTCCAACCTCAATTTAGACTCTAGCAAAAGTCTTTCTTGAATTAAAGCTTTCAACTCACATGTAGTAGCCAAGTCTCTCAAAGCAGCAGCATATTGTGCTATGGTTTCATCAACCCTCTGTGTTCCTTTTCTGAATGCTTGCCTTTCCAGCACCACATTCCTTTGTGGAAAAACATGGTCTTGCAATTTCCAAAAGTGCCACCAGCATTAGGCAAAAACATTGTGTTCTCAGACAATGAATAAGGCTCATTTTCTGGCTTCTGGCCATGCACCCCCCCACTTGCATTTATCACCAGCATGAAATTCTCAAACATCTTCATGTAGAAAGAGGTATAGCAGGTTCACCAGGACGAGGAAAAAAGGGTTTGGAAAAGCAACACTTTACAGAAGCCATCCTTTGAAACCTCCCATAGAACTTCCTTTGCAAACTTTAACACGTTCAATTGTTTTCTTCAACAATCCTCTTCAACCATCCCGCCGACAATTTTGATGTGTCTGGAGTAAATGAAGGCAGGGATGGGGCGCTCGACACCCAGCTTCAAAGCATGTGTTGAGTTTTCACTTGTCTTTTGGCTGTCCCATACCTGCTGTCTATAGATATGTATATGATGTCTATGCCAGCCGTCCAATGTTACAATTATATCCATCATTTTCATGCATTTCATGATTTTATATGGTGTTTTATTGTAAAAATATTATGATTAAAAAATGACGTTTCAATATCTGTTGTATGACTCTAAATTAAAACCACGGTCCCAAAAATAATAAAAGTTCTTCCTCAACTACAAACTTGTTTGCTGCTTGTAAACGCCGTCCTCAGCTCACATCGTTTTTTAATATCGATAGAAAAATGCTCTCAAGAGACCCCGGCCTCAAGAGTGGGAACCCTTCAGTCTTGACACTCCTAATAAAGTGTCATGATTAATATGTGATCACCATCTTGCTAATTACATCATGTTTATTAAACAAATAATAATATAATAATAATACAAATTAAACCTACAATGACCAAAACGTGTGAATAACACAGCGTAGGGAATTCTTTTGGCCACCAGAGGGCGAAGTAGAACACGATGTCAAAACACTTCGAAGCTTCAACGCAGTTTGTTCTTTTGTAGTAAACGCTTCACCTGCTTCTGAAGCTTCGTTCGGGACATCCCTAAATGGAGATCTTGAGAGAGATCAATTTTAGATCATTTTATTACCTGGAGCAGCACATGGCAAACCGCACTTCAGAAAGCACACGACATGACATCAATTATTCACTTTTACAGTGAAGTTCAGGCTCACTAGCGCCCTCTCGTGGTTAGTTTATATAAAACATTACAGTCACTCGTGTTCTACTAAAAGATCATTTCCATTCCAATGAACTGGAAGTATCCATAAATTATCCGTGAAATAAAGAGGACGTAGAAATAAAATTATTCCTAGACTGGGCGTCTGCAGTCTTGGATCCAAGCAGTTTTAAGGACCAGACAGTTTTACTGCCCAGTTCCTAATGCGTCCAGTAGGGGGAGCGCTTCCACATTATTAAATGTCCTACATACTTTTTTTAACGTCACGTTAATGTATCAGAAAGAGTTTAAATATACACGAGATACACTCATCAAATTATTTTATTATTTATTGTGATAGTGTAATGATTCATTGTATTCTTTTCATATAGAGATATGCATTTTGTCGAAAACAAAATTATGAACAAACAATGGAATGTAATGTGAATTAATGATATGCTTTAATGAGAATGCAGTGGTATTGATTACCAGACAATAAATACTTTTAGACAAACAATTCATTCCTTTCTAAAATTCCAAGGACTATTTACCTGACAAACAAAAACCCAGACAACATTTGATTTTTTTAAACATTTATTTATTGTCAACAATATTAAAAGGGATTTCCAGTCTTCTTCAAATGAAACTTAATCCTTGAATCAAATTCTTCACGCTCACTGAAAAACAAATTAAGTTATTTATAAATGCTCTGCAAAAATGCTTCTCACTCAGAGCTTGTCTTGTTCCTAGTCCAAAAAATCTTAGCCCTTAAACATTTAGGAGTGAAAAATAATTTTTTTTTATTCAAATATTTGATTATGATTTAAGGATTTTGAGATGTAACTTCCAGAATACATTGATAGTTAGGGGATATATAAAGACTATAAGTCATTATTATTTATTTACATTTTTCCTCATTTGCAGCTACATATTGTGATTCTGACTTTCCTAAAACACGCCAAACATATTTAATTACTTTCTTCGTAACAAATTCTGTCAATAGAAATGATGAAATTAGTGAGAAACAATAATCATGATTTCATATATAATGTATACTTTCATGCTAATATATAAAAAATAAATAGCTATGAACAGAATTAGTAGACCATTTATAATTGTGAGGTTTTCTATGCATTTATAGATGTTTGGTAGTGAATAAAAATATTTAATTGTTTAATCTACTAATGGCATTTCAACAAAATATAAAATAGACATTTAGAACAGGATTGCATTAAATTAAATTTAAATGAACGCAATGCGATTTTCCTACAACTTCAAAATACATTTGTTTGGATTCATTTCAATATAAAGTTAAGAAAGTTAAATTTGGAGCAATAACCCTGATTTCCAAAAACCAACAAAAAAAAAAAACATTTGTTATCTTGACAGTATACACCAGGGGTTACCAAACTCTTACTCATGGAGGACTGGTGTCCAGCAAAGTTTAGATCAATCTTTGCTCAACACGTCTTTGTGAAAGTTTGAAGTATACCTTAGACATTGATTATCTTGTTCAGTTGTGTTTTTTACGGTAAATTAATCTCTGCAGGACACCGGCGCTGCCAGGAGAAAGCTTGGTGACCTCTGGGATTCGCTAAATCCATTTATTCGTGACTTAATAAATTAATTTAGTACACCTAACTCAATAAATAATTTAAAAAATCAACATATATAACATTTAGAGACAGATTACAAAAATATAGTAAATCAATAAAGAACTTTTCTTCATTAACATGATCAGCTAACACTTAACTTTTTAAAAAGATATGTTAACTTAAATGTTAAAAATATGTTAAATACATAAACTTTTCCCTTCAGTTAAGTAGTTACTCAAAACAGGGTTTCCATGCTATTTTAAAGTGATGTCTGTCAGTGTTAGGTTCTTTCCCCAGTTACTTTTATTTTGTTATTTTCCCAGTCTTTTATTTAGGAAACTCTCTTTTGTTCCTGCCCCATCCTGCCTGCTCTTCCTCTTTGTCTGTGTTTCCACCCTCTTGTACCTTTTATTCTGGCCTCTTCGCCTGTGTGTGTTTTCATCCTGTGTCTTTGTTAATTGCCCTCATGTGCCCCACCTGTTCCTCATGTCTGGTTAATTGTTCCCTCGTTTCCCCGCTGCCTTCTTAAGGCCCCTGCTCCCCCTTCCTGGTCCGGGTTCATTATTTAATATTTGTAATATTGATCTGTGTCTGGTAAGCCTGTTGTTTTGATCGGTCTCTGCTCAGTTTTGAAAAGTATTTATTTTTGTATTTGCTCCCCAGCAGCCGGCTGGATAACAATCGTTGATTGTCTTTTGAGTTAATGTTTTTTTCCTGTTTATTTGTTAGTTAGTTTTACTTTTGCTTAAGTATATTTTATGTAAGGTTTTGCCCTACCACGGGTGTTTGTGTTTATTTGTGTTATTTATTTTATTAAACGAGAGTTGATTCCAGAGTGAATGTGCCTTTCAGTTCATTTAACCCTTCTTCTTACCATCTTGGAGGGTTGCCCCTAACAGTCAGATAAATACTGGATGAATTAGAAATTACTGACGCTTTTTCAGTGTCTTACCACCACAGCCTCTCAAAATGTTTCTATGCTCCAGGAAACGTGAACTGCTTTAAAGTTAAAACAAGAGGCATTTTCTAGACAGGATTTTTTTTGTCTTGTTTTCAGAAATAAATGAGTTTCATCTAAAAACCTGTGAGTGGAGTGAGTAAAACAGTTTAAAAGCAAGTTAATTTTGCTTACCCCACTGGCAAATTATTTTACCTCTTTCAAGAAAAAACGTGACATGTTTTTTCAGAGAACAAGCCATTTTTTTACCGGTCTAGAACATTCTTCTTGATTTGAGAATATTTCGATATTTGGACTAGAAACAAGACGAGATGTGGATTGGATTTTCTTGCAGTGGAATCACAGCATGCTCTGTTAAATAGTTTTTATTAATATGATCCAGTCATACCTTATGTCAAACACGGGTCCTTTCAGACATTTTACCTCCAGGATGGACAGGTTTTCAGTGAAGTACAGATAAAAGACTAGCAAAAAGAAAGAAACGAGATTCATCACTCGCCAAATATAAAGACTTTTATAAACAACATAATCGTGTGTCTGTCATAAATAAAATACAACTGTTTTGCAGAAATCGTGTAATATTAGTTTTTAAAACTACATGATAATAAAAAAGTACATATACACCAAGCGAAGAAGCAGAGCTAAAGCATGAGACCTCCCTCAGGAAAAAGAACATCCACGATGAACTTAATTTCATCCTCTTGGGGGTTGTGCATGTGCTTTTTAGAACGGAGGAGAGGTGAAAGAAAAGTGAGATCATTTGATCCTCATCTTCAATGTAAAGTGGCACAGGGTTTTTTTCACAGAATCATCAGAATAACTGTTAATAACTTTGAGTTTATTTGACTGTAGAGAAAATAAAAATGACATTAACAACATTACAATCTACAAGTGTTGCAAGTAGTTTACATTCTGAATTAGATTTAGCTCAGAAACGCACGCGGGATCGATGTTCTTGAATGTGGTTATCTTGTTGCTTTTGTTGCCACAATGTAGTCTACAAGCGCCTGGTTTGAAGACCTCCGAGCACTTGTGGCAACAACATGCTGCGGCAAGTCAGTGGAAAAGCCCATAAAGTGGCAGAAGATTCCCTTCACAGAGAGACTTTGCCTCCTCGGTCCAGAGGGAAAACCTTTTTCCAGGTCTTTTAAAAGGAGGAGAAAAATATATATTTATTGGCCACCAATATGTCAATGACTGCAGTGAAAAATGTATTTCTTAATTCCATGTAAATAAACTGTCAGAAAACACTAAATTAAGAGAGTGTGAGAATGCAGAGGGATTGTAAAGTACATTAGTTTGCTCGTTCATTTTTGTTGGTGAGAAACTTGGTGAAATGTCAAATGAAGATGTTCAGCACCACTCCCTGATTTCATGCATGTGAAGCTAACAGAAATTGAAATGTTACTAGATCAGTATTTAATTTGAACTGACCAGCATTAAAGTACTTTATTAAGAAACAAATGTAGAAGAGCAGCTGTGATCCGTTCAATGGAATGTGCAGCACAGTGTAGAGGGAAAAACAGTAAAGTTTCATTTACAAAACTAAAGAAGAGCAACCACCTTCTTCCCCTTGCTATTTACCACGAGCTACTACTTCCCATGAGCATGAAAATTCCACAATCATTGCTGTTCTGTTGAGACAGGACCTTGGAAACCAAAATTAAAATCAAAATAATAATAATAAAATCAGACAAAGCTAAAAATAGTAATGTAATAATGTAAATATTAGAAAAATAAAACAAATAATGTAATTATTGTTCTGGATCACCCCAATATCCAATCCTGTTACTTCTGTCCATTGTTCAGCGTCGAGACGATGTGAAATATTTCTTTGATTTAAGAAAAATCACAAATTATTTACAAAACAAAAGAAAGTCTTACAATCCATAGAACTGTTTAAACCACTGTAAACCAGTATCTGATCTACACCCATGCGAGTTTGTTAAAAGCAAGGAGAACATAACGTGACATCCATAGTATATGAAATAAAGTAACTTTCATGACAGAAATCTGATATAAAATCATTAAAGAATATTAATACACGCGCTCGAGCCTCTTCATAGGTGAGTCTCGTGCAGGCATTTCCAATCTGGAATGAAAAATAAAAAAGGAAGCACAGTCAAAGAAAAACTGAAAGATCTAAGTTATCTGACAAAAACAATATCATCCATTGCACCCACTGATTAAAATTTCCCACCCACTCAAGGAGGAACTTTCAGAAAGACACGCGATTGGTCAGAACCGCCTTAAAATCCTTTACCCAGAATTCATACAGAGAGGAAAGTCGGGAAAAAGCCAGAAAAGGGAGAAAGAAGGAAGCGCAGCAAGCCTTCCTAACTGCTTCCAGCACAGAACAAAGCTTTCAGCAACACGTGCTTCATGGAGGAGACACGAGCCTTCATACAAGCCTTTCTTATACTCAGAAGAAGTTTCGCGTAGTTTCTTAAAGTTCTAAAGACTTTCAACCAGAGCGACACTCGTTTTTCATTCCTTTCCACAAAAGTTCAATGTTGTGAGTGACCGACTTTCTTCATCGAACGGTTTCTTCACGAAGGACATCTGAAGCGAGATACGGGACATCGGATCACTTTCATGAGCAAGTAACATTCTTCTAGAATCGGTGAAATGTTCTAGTCTAATTAGCTTTATTAATAACTCAATACAAAGGTGAAATTGATGCTTGATTGATGATTTCTCAAGTCAACTCCTTTCTAGATGCCAAGAAACTCAGAATCCACTCTATCTCAGTCAGTGCGTGTGTGTGTGTGTGTGTGTGTGCGTGTGTGTGTGTGTGCTAGCTACTAGTTAGAATAGTATTTGTCTGTCTTACTTTTATAATAAAAGAGAAGTATCTCGTAATGTTTGCAAGTTGTTGAATTATTCTGTAGATCATTTGCTACCGTGCTCTTAGGATTGATTTTACTGTATTTATAGTACAGTTGGTGGAGATTATTATCATTCAAACCTTCTAATCTATCAAAAATATCTAGATAATTCCATTTGAGTTAAACAGATGAGTTTTCCTTATTAATATACAGTAACTACGTTCAAATGATTCCGAAGCACTGTCCGAGACACTGAGTCGACTCATTTGAATCACAGATTATACTCTAAGGTATAATCAATTCCCTTATAGCTATTACGCCATATATTACATATATCAGTGAACAATTAGCACAATATTCTTTACAATGGTAAAATATAAGCTGTTACAACAATAATTTGAACTGTGCCATTTGTATGAATTTCATAGATGCTTATCCGAAATTAAAAATACTTACCGTGGATAATTCTTGTATTTGTATAAATTTTGGCTTTTGCTGTGATGAGCAGAGGGTCAGATAGGGGTACATTTCCAGTACATCGCTGGCGGAACATTTCATCAGGAATGAGGTTGCTTGGACAGGGGTTTGAAGATGAAGGCAAAGGCAGGTGCTCAGGAAGAACTGCAGGGACGTTCTTCTTGTTAAAGATGTACTGAGTCATAGATTCAAGCTCATTGGTGGGAGGTATAGTAAACCCATGTCAACATCACTTTTATGAACTGGACTGGTCTGTTCTGTGCTTGGATAGTGCGGAATAGGTGACGCTCAGTCTGGAAAAGGTGTCATTTTCCAATGTATTTGTGAAGACAGGACCTTCTTGATCTGGCACACGGACAATGCCAGGTGTTATGCTTCACATCATACGTGACCATTATTCTACCAAGTTGGGCATAATACGATGCATGTGGCTCAAAAATACTCCTGTTAGAACATGGTGTTGTAGACTTTGTTGCTACAGACAAGGGTTTGTTGTCTTGAGTGGCCAAGCTTTGTCTCTGTAGGCTTCTTCTTTCTTTCTCTTCCTAACCATTTTAACCCAACCATGTCTGTAAGGGTACTTTCTGACAGAGCAGGAGCATCAGCAAAGGATCCACAGTAGTCCAGCGATCGTAGGTGATGGCATCTGTAGTGGCTTAACCCACTTCTCCAAGCCAAGTCAATATCCACTTGACAGGATGGGAACTCACACCTGACGTTCTGCTCTGTAATTCGGCAAGTTATTGTGTAATGATGGTTTTTTCTGTAGACCATCAAAAAACTATATAGCTTAAATATATATAGCTCTAAAATATATATAGCTTCTAATAATTATGTCCATTAAATGGAGTTTAAACAATTAAAAACTGCTTTTATTCTTGCCAAAATAATACAAAAGAGACTTTCCCCAGAAGAAAAAATATTATCAGACAAACTGTGAACTGTACAAAACAAAACAAAATTCTAAGGGGGGGCTAATTATTCTGACTTCAATTGTGTCACACAAACACGAGCACACGCACGTATGTTTGTTTTTGCTTTCTAGAGAGCTTCCAGTCAAATTTTTTGTAGTTAAATACATAGGCCTATTGTTGAACTATTAAAGTTTATTCTCAGTTTAATGTTAACTGTTGAAGTGTATTTGGATAATGTGACACCACCCCCTGTTTATATCGGCGCTCGCTATTGTATTTCTCTCTATCTAAAAGTATGTCGTCAGTTCAGTTCATTCATTATTCAATAAAGAAAGATCTGCTCACAAGAAGCGTCATCGTCCTCCATTGCGACACGCGAGTATTCGCTGCAAGAACTCAACAGGTTATGGGCCCAGGAGCAACTCGTGGAAGAGTTTAATTAATCTATCTCCGATAGAAGGTCGCAACGAACCGCGTGCTAACGGCCAGGTAGAATCATGGATCCACGAGGAAACAGCAGGATGCCCCATCTAATGTTGACTAATAACTAATGAAACCAAGTACGAGCTTTGGGAAACTAAAGTGCTCGGACATTTTCATTTGCTCAGACTGAAAGAAACTATTTTGAGAGAGCCCAACGGTGAGGTCAAGGTTATGCGAGATACCCCAGATGATGCAAGAAAAGCGCTGAGAATTCTGAGGGACTATTATGCGGGAAGAGGCAAACCGCGTATTATACACCGGTATACCGTGTTGACTTCTCTTCAGAAGCGAGGCGATGAGCCAGTGACGGACTATATTATACGAGCGGAGGCCGCCATTACTGCACTGAGAAACGCAGGTGGAACGATGGGCGATGGATTATTGATTGCCATGGTGTTGAAGGGACTTCCTGAATGTTTTAAACCATTTGCAATAACCGTAACTCACAACAAGGACGATATAACCTTTCCAGAGTTCAAAGTCGAGTTACGAGAAAAGTTTACTGCAACTGAAATCAACGACAATGTGATGAAAACGATGGTGAAAAAGGGCCAGAGAAACATAAAGCCAGTTATACAGAGCAGAGAGGCAAGTACAATGAACATGTTGTGTTTCAAATGTGGATTACAAAGTCACCATGCAAAACTGCAGAAGAAAAACGTGGAGCGGTAACTGCAAGAGCAACACGCACAACGACGCCATGTGCAGGCACAAGAGGAAACAGAATGTAGCAAGGAAAGTCGGAGACGGGAACAGATCTGAAGAGGCACATCATGCGTTCAGAGTGAAAGACGACGCCTCATTCCTACGTCAGACGCACGGAGTAAAGGTAAAGGGACTAATGGTCGATACCGGAGCTACGTCACATATCATCAACGATATAACGAAGTTCAAAACTTTCGACGACAACTTTAAGCCTGAGACTCACTGTGTGGAGCTTGAAGATGGGACCCTATGCAACGGTATAGCACAGAAAAGAGGAGAAGCTGAGATATTCTTGATTGACAGCGACGGACAGCGACGGAAAGCAAAGCTAAGGGGAGATTTGTATATTCCTTCGTATCCACAGGACATTTTCTATGTGAAGTCTGCTACACATTTGGGAGCAACGGTCATTTTCAAACAAGGAAAGGACAAGCTTATTCATAAGGACGGTACTGTTTACCACATACACGTGTATGGTAAGCTGTTTTATTTGCATACAGAAGATGATGCAGTTGGCAGTTGCCACTCAATTCATGATGTACAAGCATGGCATGAGATACTCAGTCATTGCAATTACGAAGACGTGATCAAACTACAAAAAGTAGTTAGCCGTATGCAGATCAGAGGTAAACCCGAAAAACGGCTGTGAAGTGTGAAAGTTCGTGCAAAGTAGGAACAGAAATCCAGATCCTAAAGCAAAAGAGCCATTACAGATGGTGCACACTGATTTAACAGGTCCAATAGCAGACGAGTTTATTGAGGGGTACAAGTATGTGCAGATATTCACTGATGATTTTTCAGGAGCAATGTTTGTTTATTTCCTGAAGTCAGAAGCTGACACACTGCAGGCGACAGAAAAAATCTGTGCTGATGTCGCTCTCTTTGGGAAAGTTAGGTGACTCAGATCAGATAATGGCACAGAGTTTACAAACAAAGATTTTCAGACATTTCTGAGAAAGAGCGGCATCAAACACGAGACGTCAGCACCGTACTCACCCCACCAAAACGGTACAGCTGAAAGAAGCGGGTGCACAATTTTTGCGATGGGAAGATGTATCTTGATTGAGAGTGAACTGCCAAAATCTTGCTTGTACAGACAGCTAGTGTAATCCGAGACAGACGCCTCAACAGCAAAACAGAGAAAACGCCATACGAAATGTTGACAAACAAACAACTAAATTTGTCAAAAATGCAGAAATTTGGATCTGTATGTTACACATACAAACAGAACAAAGGAAAACTTGATTCGAGATGTGAAGGAGGTTTTTTCATAGGTTTCTGATAAAAACAGTCCTGCTTATTTGGTCTATGATCCTGAGAGCCGAAAAGTCCAAAAGCACAGGCTGGTCAAATTTGTGAAGAAGTCATCTGTGGAGAAACAGACACAAACTGGTGGAGCTGTAAACTATGTTTATGAGGCAGAGAGCCCACCAACAGCAGGAAAAATCTCACAGAAAGAAGTTCTAGAAACTGATGAGCTTCTGGAGACCGAAGAGGATCTAAAATCAAAGGCGTGTGAGACTGATGTAGACAGCAAGGAAGAATCCAGCACAGCTAGTAATGAAAACTCCAGCAGGGGGTGCTCTACTAGAGAAAAGAAGAAACCCAGTTATTTGAGAGATTACATAACTGAGAATGTGGTTAAAGATGAGACCAATGCTAACATTGATTACTGTTACAGAGCTGTATGTGGGGTTCCTAATTCATTCAAGGAAGCTATGGAGTCAGTCAATTCAAAACAATGGATCGAAGCTATGAATGAGGAAATTGAATCTTTGAGGGTAAATGACACTTACGTTCTCACTAAGCTGCCACCGGGTAAGGAAACAGTGGGGGGTAAGTGGGTTTATTCCGTCAAAAATGATGTTGAGGGAAACAACAAATACAAAGCAAGGTTTGTTGCTAAGGGTTATAGTCAGAAGATGGGAATTAATTATGGAGAAACATTCTCCCCAACAGCAAATTTAACAAGTGTGAGAATACTGCTACAGAAAGCAGCACATGACAACCTTTTACTTCACCAGATGGACGTGAAGACGGCGTACTTACACGCACCTATTGATTACGAAATTTACATGGAGCAACCAGAAGGGTATGAAGAACACGGAGGTCTGGTGTGTAAATTACAGAAGTCATTATATGGACTGAAACAGTCAGGGAGAAATTGGAATAGGATTTTCCATGATCACGTGACAGAAAAAGGATTTACTCAAAACCCAGCCGATCACTGTGTTTATTCAAAGGAAACCGAAAGTGAGAAAACAATTTTGATTGTGTGGGTTGATGACTTGATTATTGCGGCAAGCAACAAGAAAGTCTTGATGAAAGTCAAAGAAATGTTTTCTGCAAGGTTCAAGATGAAAGATTTAGGAGAACTGAAATATTTTTGGGGGATTGAGTTTACACAGAGTGAAGGTTGTGTGAAAATGTCTCAAGAAACCTATGAGAAGAAAATTCTGAAAAGGTTCAACATGCAAGATTGTAAACCGAGAGAAACACCATGTGAACCAAAACTCTGTTATTCAGATGAAGCTGTGAAAATGAAGGATGTGAAGATGTATAGAGAAGCTGAGGGCAGCTTAATATATCTCACAACACTCACACGCCCAGATTTGAGTTTTGTAGTGAGCAAATTATCACAGTATTTGTCAGAGCCAACTGAAGAACAGTGGACTACTGTGAAACATGTGCTACGATATCTGAAGGGAACTTTAAACAAAGAGTTAACTTTCAGAAGCAACAAAAATGAGGTTTAACACTCTATAGTGATGCAGATTGGGCAGGAGACACAACCGACAGGAGAAGCACTACAGGATATTGTGTTAAATTGAGTGAAAACAGTTCACTTATTTCTTGGAAGACAAAGAAACAACCAACAGTAGCTCTTTCTACGTATAAGGCTGAGTACATGGCACTAGCTTCCACAATGCAAGAGTGTCTATATCTTGAACACATTTTGAATGGGATTGACAGTCATTCATGAAGACACCCAGGGGGCAGTAGCTCTAGCCAGGAATCCTGTTAATAGACAGAGGTGCAAACATGTTGATATGAAGTATCACTTTGTACGGTCTATTGTAACAGAGGGGAAAATGACTGTACTGTACTGCAAGACTGAAGATATGGTAGCTGATGCCATGACAAAACCAGTCAGCAGAGCAAAACTGAAAAGATTTGATGGTGTTATTTTTGGTGTTTGAAGCAAATTAATGCCATAATCTAAAATAAGGTGTGTTAAAGATTAAAATTCATGTAAACTGAGTACAAGTGAGGGTGTTGAACTATTAAAGTATGTTCTCAGTTTGATGTTAACTGTTGAAGTGTATTTGGATAATGTGCGCATTCTTGGAGATGTGACCCCACCCCCTGTTTATATCGGCGCTCGCTATTGTATTTTCTCTCTCTAAATGTATGTCGTCAGTTCAGTTCATTCATTATTCAATAAAGAAAGATCTGCTCACAAGAAGCGTCATCGTCCTCCATTGCGACATGCGAGTATTCGCTGCAAGAACTCAACACCTATTGTAAATAGTTTGTAGACGAAGTACAAAGTATTTTTTTTTATATTAATCATCCAATGTGTGTAGACCTATTCAAATGTTGATGCAAAATGCATTATTCCATTATTTAAAAAAATTTATTTGTTTACAACAAAACGTTTTGAACAGTATAGAAAAAAATCTTACCAGGAAAGGCATTCTCGTGCAGGCTAAAGTCAGACAAAAAATGTTAAAAGAAAATTAGCTTAATTAAAACGTGAGATGTAGTACGTGTAGATAGCTTACATCAGAGAGATCATCATTTTGACCAGTAGAGGCTTTTATTGTAATCTTTGCGATACATTTATTTCTATTTTTATTACAAACACTTCAATATTGAGAATAAACTATTTTACATTGTAGTGGATTCCTAAGGCCAGATAATGCAGACAACCCCAGAACAGACGGGGTTTGGATTCGGATCATTTTACGGATTCGGTTCTTTGAGTCTCGTTCAGTAAAATGAACGGATCTTTTTTCGAGTCATTTCATTCATTTTACTAAAATATCAATAAATGTTGTGTGTTACTTCCACATCTACTAGCGTTTTATACACAAACGCGAATCACACTACAAATAAGACAAAACTATAATGCTAAATTTAAAATGAATATAAATATATTACTAAAGCCTACCTGGGTCTTTTAGTCTGGTTTACCCAAACTCTGATCTGTCTTTAGGTTTTAATCTCCTTTGTTCGACACAAAATTACTTCACTCTGATGTTAACGTGTGCAGTCCGAGCACTCAGTCCGGACTGGCTTCTTTAGCACTTTTGTCACGTGACCGCTATAGTGCCGGGATCCGAAAAGATTCGTTCTTTTAGCGAGTCTCCGAGTCGTTTCGGTCTTTTCTCTTTCCGGCTCATAATTTGCTAAATGTCCAATAATTTGTTTGTTACATTGTGATTTTAGT
>SRMA01027278.1:72022-122909 GCA_007224835.1 Danionella cerebrum | reverse complement strand
TTGCTATGGTGATGGACAGGTTGACAGATGAAGTCAGACAGGAATCTCCGTGGACAATGATGTTTGCAGATGACATTGTGATTTGTAGTGAGAGCAGAGAGCAGGTGGAGGAAAACCTGGAAAGTTGGAGGTCAGCTCTAGAAAGAAGAGGAATGAAAGTCAGTCGCAGCAAGACAGAATACATGTGTTTGAACGAGAGGGAGGGAAATAAAACAGTGAGGTTACAGGGGGCTGAGGTCAAGAAGGTGCAGGAATTTAGGTATTTGGGGTCAACAGTCCAGTGTGACGGGGAGTGTGGAAAAGAGGTGAAGAGACGAGTGCAGGCAGATTGGAGTGGGTGGAGAAAAGTGTCAGGGGTGTTGTGTGAGAGAAGAGTGTCAGGAAGAATCAAAGGAAAGGTGTACAGAACAGTAGTGAGAGCAGCTATGATGTATGGGTTGGAGACTGTGGCAGTGAGGAAGAGACAAGAGGCAGAGATGGAAGTAGCAGAGATGAGGATGTTGAGGTTCAGTTTAGGAGTGACGAGGATGGACAAGATTAGGAACGAGCACATCAGAGGGACAGCTCAGGTTGGTTGTTTTGGAGACAAAGTCAGAGAGGCCAGGTTGAGATGGTTTGGACATGTGCAGAGGAGGGATAGTGGTTATATTGGTAGAAGGATGTTGGAGATGGAGATGCCAGGCAAGAGGTCAAGAGGAAGACCAAAGACGAGATATATGGATGTGCTGAAAGAGGACATGAAGGTAGTTGGTGCAAGAGTAGAGGATACTGAGGACAGAGTTAGGTGGAAAAGGATGATTCGCTGTGGCGACCCCTAAACTGGGAACAGCCGAAAGGAAAAGGTAAAATTGTATATTAATTTGTAAAGTTGTTTTCACCCACCCACCACTTTTGTTCAAAAATAAAAAAAAATACTCAGTAAATGTTACTCAGAGTAAAATTTTAGAAGAGTTACTTTTTACTTTTACTTGAGTAGATTTTTGGTCAGTACTTTTACTTTTACTTTTATTGAAGTAACAGTACTTTTACATGAGAAGCATGTGGGGGGACATGTGACATCATGTACTTATCCACAAGAAATGCTGATTCAGCTTTCAGGAGCGGTGGGGGTGAGTGAGTTTTTGAACTCAGGTCAGCCTGACCTTGGGCCTGTACACTCTTAAATGCAATAGAAAAGGCTGTAGTGAAGAAACCGTGGGTTGTCTGTGTCTGTCATAATTCTGGGATTTCTATCAAATCTTTGAATGTCCTCAGAGAAAAAAAATGATCTTCACTTCTTCCTTTGTTTGTTACATCACTTCCTGTAATGTAGCCTTAAATCAAGTCTTAACACCTTTTTACCCTCAAGCACTTCTCTGTTCTGGGGATTTGTGCTTAAAAAAGTAACATTATATTGTTTGAAATATTTGTGACATTAACGTTACACAGAATTCATAAAAGAGTTCATTAAGAATAAGATGAACGGCTAAAATTTGACAAAGAATCACGTTTACTTTAGACCAGCTTGAGGATGAACATGAGCTCCAGCGTTCTTCTGTGGAGAGAGGAGAACCTTACAGAAGGACAACCATCTGTGCAGCAATCCACCAATCAGGCGGAAGCCACTCTTTAGTAAAGGGCACATTGCAGCCCACCTGGAATTTGCCAAAAGGCATCCGAAGGACTCTCAGACCACAAGAAAAAAAATTCTCTGGTCTGATGAGACTAAAATTGAACTCTGTGGACTGAATGCCAGACGTTACGTTTGGAGAAAACCAGACACCGCTCATCACCAGGCTAATACCATCCCTACAGTGAAGCATGGTGGTGGCAGTTTTATGCTGTAAGTTTTCAGCAGCAGGAACTGGAAGAGTAGTCAGAATAGAGGGAAAGATGAATGCAGCAATGTACAGAGACATCCTGAATGAAAACCTGCTTCAGAGTGCTCTTGACCTCAGACTGAGGCGACGGTTCATCTTCCAGCAGGACAATAACCCAAAGCACACCGCCGAAATATCAATGGAGTGGCTTCACAACAGCTCTGTGAATGTCCTTGAGTGGCCCAGCCAGAGCCCAGACCTAAATCCGATTGAACATCTCTGGAGAGATCTGAAAATGGCCGTACACCGTCGCTTCCCATCCAACCTGATGGAGCTTGAGAGGTACTGCAAAGAGGAATGGGCAAAAATCCCCAAAGACAGGTGTGCCAAGCTTGTGGCATCATATTCAAAAAGACTTGGGGCTGTAATCGCTGCCAAAGGAGCAAAAAACAAAGTATTGAGCAAAGGCTGTGATTACTTATGTACATGTGATTTTACAAGTTTTGTTTTTTTTTTTTTTTTTAATTTCCAACAATTTCCCAAAAAAAAATTTTTTCACATTGTCACATTGGTATTGTGTGTAGAATTTTGTGGAAATAAATGAATTTAATCCATTTTGGAATAAGGTTGTAACGTAAAAAAAGGTGAAAAAAGTGAAGCGCTATGAAAACTTTCCGGATGCACTGTACACCAATGAATACCTGAAAAAACTACAGAATCCTTGGATTTTATAACTTTTATTTTACAGTAAAGTAAATCTTGTAATAATCTAAAGCCTGCTGTTACATCACAACAAGGCCTGTAAGATCACAGCAACACAGTGAAAAAATGAAATACTGTATTAAATATACCTGGAAGTCACATGACATAACCGAACTGTTTTAAACTGAAGGCGCCGTCGTGTCCCTCTTCTCTTCCCGGGCTGAATGGAGAAGGTGAGCAGCATGTTTGCAGCACTTACACCCATCCCACAAACATCGTCCTGATGTGATTTACATCCTGAAGTGTTTAAAATGTGTTTATGCTGTTGTTAACTTTGTGAAAATCACGACAGAATTTATTTATTTAGGTAAAAATGATCACCCTTTTTGAAAAGTACGTTATCTGAAGTCATTCCTCGTGTTACGAGCTGTTTATTAGTTTGTTCAATACTTTTCTTTCAGAGTTGTATTCACGCGTGTGAGGCTTCGCTTTGTGTGACGCTGAACTCACTTAATGCTTTGAATT
The DNA here is from genome assembly GCA_007224835.1 of Danionella cerebrum. Classification (NCBI taxonomy): domain Eukaryota; kingdom Metazoa; phylum Chordata; class Actinopteri; order Cypriniformes; family Danionidae; genus Danionella; species Danionella cerebrum. The sequence continues at coordinate 119,883 of SRMA01027278.1, read as the reverse complement.
TTATATTTGAAGCTTGTTCAGAAAAGTGATAGTGCGTCTACTTTCCCTCACATGGGAAACAGAGAGATTCGCAGATGACGTCACAGATCCAGAAACAGCTGTTCAACTATTCTACATTACTTTCACAATATCCACTGCAAAAGTACAGGGCCTTGTTGTAATGATGGACAGCAAAAGGTTGTAATTCCCTAGTAATTTACTGTAATATGACGGTAATTGCTTTGTCACTGAAGTTACAGGATACAGTTGTGATTGTGAACATCTGTGGGATGTAAAAGTACGATAAATTGCTGTGAGTATATTACTGTAATCCTTACTGTCAAAGTAAGGCAAAATGTATCCAAATATTTACTGTAAATTCACTATTAAATCAGCTATTTCTTCACACAAATTATCAGGATTCATGGATTAATGCAATAACAGGTAATTAGCATATTAACATACCCAGCTCTATTTGCTCCTAACGGCTCGATCTGATCTCACATCATTGATCAAGTTTCAGTCTCAGATTCTCGATGATTATCATTCTGTTCTCGATCAGTTCCAGGAACACTTTTCAGACTTTAAGGCATTCCCAACGATTCCAAACAGCCGTTCATCAGGAGAATGGAGGAGCGAAAGCTCAGGAACAGAATAAAAGCGATTCCACTGAGTTCAAGGAGCAACGGGAGCAGCTTCTTTATGAATAAATCCTCGAGGAGGAAACAGCTGCAGATTCCAGTAGTTCAGAATTCAAAAGCTGTAAATAAAACAGAGAGATGTGAGAGACGTCACTGCAGCCGCTGCTCGAGAACCGTTTTATTTACCACACAGAGATTATAATATTCAACCTGTGCTACAATGAACTGATCGCAAGATAAAAATGAAGTAAAAGTAAAGTAATAAACTCTGTCTGCAGACATTAAATCTATTGATTGTTTAACGCTCTCATGGATTCCAGATGGAGATGTTTCATGTGAGGTTCTAAGTTCTTCTCTCTGTGATGCTCTTTTCTCTCGACTCGGAAGACAATGGAAACTCTCTAACTGAAGATGTTCAGGAGGCTTCTCTGAGAAAGAGCTGAAGGTTTTCAGGAAATGTGAGAAGACCCTCGGAACCCCCTGAGCTTTACAAAGAGAAGGTAAAGAAAATAGATGAATAGACTTCTAATATCACTCCATCACTGAGGAACTGTCTCTCTGTATCTGATGAAACTCATCTGTATCTTCACGAGATAAAGAACCTCATCACAGCCACAAGAATCAAAGAGACAGAGAGAAGAGAAGAGAGCAGAACTTTCTCACTGGAGACTTCTTTCTGACCATGAACCTCTTCTGAGGATTTTTGTTCCAGTCTTTGTGTCTTTAGCCTCAGCAAACCAACAAAATATCTGGATTTAACTCTTAAACCGGAACTAAGATTAACTTCAGAAAAACTCACATCAGTGTCTCCAGTTTATAACGAGGATCAGCCTTTAGTTCAGAGAGCAGCTTCACTCCTGAATCTCTGAGATCATTGTTCCATGACAGATCCAGTTCTCTCAGGTGTGAGGGGTTCGATCTCAGAGTAGAAGCCAGAGCTGCACAACCTTCAGCTGAGACACTACAAGAACTCAACCTGTAGAGAAGAAGCAGCTCTTCAGTCTCTCAGTTCAGGATCTACAGCTGGGAATGTCCTCCAGGAGTTTCACCATCTTCATTTACTTGAGAGGTAGAGTCCAGATTAATGAACACAGATATAAATTAAACTTTTAAAGTGTAAACATGATAAAGTTAGCACATAGCTAATAAACATTTATGGACCATTTGCAGGTAAAGAATTAAGAAACAAAAAAAGAAGAAAAAGAGAGTGAGATATAATTGAGAAATGAAAAGAAACAAAAAATAAAATACAATACAACCAGAACTTTCACATTTTAGACACAGAGATGTCAGTATTTTGGTTTAATTTGTAATTATTAAACAAAATAAATAGAGTTTAACAAAATATTAAAACATATTTAACTTTTGACTTTATTTTATCTTCAGCAGTTTCTTTATTTAGTTAAAAATGTTGAAGGAGGAGATTGAAGATGTTGATTTAAATCGATCTCACCAGAGTTTCTCCAGTTCACAGCGAGGATCCTTCAGAACATCAGAGAGCAGCTTCACTCCTGAATCTCTGAGATCTTTATTTCCAGACAGATCCAGTTCTCTCAGGTGTGAGATGTTCGATCTCAGAGCTGAAGCCAGAGCTGCACAACCTTTAGCTGAGACACCACAAACACTCAACCTGTAGAGAAGAAGCAGCTCTTCAGTCTCTCAGTTCAGGATCAGATTTAATCCAGGGTCAGATTAAAATGTTTCTTACAGCAGCAGAAGATTCTTGTTGTTTGGTATAAGTTTAGTAAATGATGAATAATAATAATAATATGTATTTAGGTCGTGATTCAGTAATAATTGATACCATTTTTATTAAATATTTAGTTAGATGTTAATGTAGGCATTAGATCATGATGTATTTGATGAGTTTTTATACCGTTATATAATTATTGTTGGTATTTAACAAGGTTTTAATCCGCCTGGAATAAAGTTTACTGGTGTGAGGAACAAAGGTTCACACTTGCTCCCCCTCGAGTTCATCTGCGGTAGCTCTCAGATAACAACTAATGAAGCAAAGCAGAGAGATTGTTATTTTGTTAAAAAGACTGTTTAACTTCTGAGGAATCATTATTCCATTACCAGTGTGGCCTCAGCATTAACCTTTGAGTTTCATTAGTTTCTAGCAGAATATGTTAATCATTGATCTTATAATTATTTATGAATCGTTATGAGTTTAGACAGTAGCAGCCTTTATGCTAGAACAAGTGTAATGTTTGAAACGATGACGAATAATTCTTCTCAATAGTTTGATATTAGTTCCCTTTCAGTCGTTCCCGGAGACATTAGTCGGGATAAGACCAACTGAATGGGAGCTGATCTGACCGACTGAAACGGACCGAACACTTTAACCTCTTAAGCCCTGAGGCCTATTTTCCGAAAATCCTATACTTTTACTTTTTAAGGCATTTCTCAGCTTTTACAAGGTCTAAACTGCAAATCTTGGTATCAAAATGAAGATAGGTTCTTGGGGGGTGGTGTGGATGAGTTAATTTGACAGTCAAGAACACTGGTAAGAGTAATTGATGTTGGAATGGCCAAAAAAATGAACTCCGCCTAAAAAAAAAAACACATGTTTCCTCCAATATCTCCTTATTTTACTTATAACGAAGCAAATAAACACAATCATTTGTAACAACTACATGTCAAGGACATCTGTAGCAAGTTTGGTGTTCATACTACAAGAAACTAATATTCTGTAAAGGGTTTGATTGAACACAGTTCAGGCGTAATCCATGTTGGCACAGTTTGGCACAATTTGGCACAATAATTGAAATATGGAAAAAATCTTGTCCAAAGTTTCAGCTACGTTCATAGTCTTCTTTTCTTGCTTATGGGACATGATTTCAGCAAAAAAAACTCCCAAAGAAACGCTGTAAAAGGGGGGTAGAAGCTCATTTACGCCATCTTGCTGCGCTTTTGGGAACATTGCATTCACAAACGCTTTCGACGTCGAGCTTCTGCGTGTCCCTACCCCCCGACCATCTGTCCAATCCGGGAGCTCTATATATCGCTGAAAAGCTTTGAAACTGAAGAAGCCAATGATATCAACCATTTTGAGACTGACGGGATCCCCGATGAATCACACGACACGCAGCGTGGAGAGACCTGCTCTTACGCACGGGGAGTGTTTCCATATTTGGTGATGTTATGCGAGCACAGAGCTACAGAAAAGAGCCAAAAATGGACTTTTCGCGAAGCTATCGACCGGACATAACAACAAACGGACTTTTATCGCTATGGAAATAACTTTTTGTTGAAAAAACGGCAAAGGTAAGACAAGATTTACATGCTTGCTTGGTTTTTGCTAGCGTTTTTTCGGGGAACTTTCGCTCCCTGCTCTAAAAGACTTCATGCAATGTAAATGAGTTGCATATCGCTGGATTCAGCTGGCTGTTAGCTTTCATTTGATGCCATGGTTTTGGTGTTTCCGTTTATATTGTGGATACATATCGCACATAAACAAAAACGTGGTCATGAATTATACTCCGGCTTGTTGTTGTTTATTTGCATGGCGTTCGAGCTGTGGTTCACGGATATGAAATTGAATTAGATACGTTTTTAGAGGAGTTTCCGCTGAGCACAACAGCTTTTAATATGTGTGGGTTATTCTCAGGGTTAGCGAGCTATGAGCGAAAATGTAACGCACAAGGGGGCAAGTCCCCAGTACCGGGGACTCTCGGGCTTAAGAGGTTAATGGGCAAATTGATTTGCAGGCGTGGGTGAATGATTAGCAATCAGCCAGGTATAAGACCAAGTGCGACCCATGCTTCAGTATGCGATTTTCCTATGGAGCGGACTGAGTGTGACTCTCTTCTCCATACTTTGAGGCGAGCTAAAAGTGATTAGAAGGTTGCTTACCTTGGCATTCCGGTGTAGTCCTCTACTAGCCCAGTTAGCAAGCCACCATACCGCAGCACCTCTGATCTTTGGCATAAGCATGTCCAGTATTCTCGCCGTTTTAGTACTAATCCTGTCATCTTCACGACACGATGAGCAAACGTGCCTTAATCCTGGCTGTGGTGGATTTTCTCGTCGGAAAGACGTTCACGGGAGAATGCGCTGGAGTGTCTGGTTTCCAGCACGCCGATGCGGCTCTCGTGAAGCGTAAGTGTTTGTACTGCAACGCTCTGCTGAGTCGCACACGGAAGTTTTGGGTAGAGCGGCGTCAGGCGATCCCTCGTGTCATCCCCAAACACAGAGCGTGCTTCCCGTCTGGTCTGCGGGTGAATCGGACAGCGCTTTGGCATTGCTCGGTACCTCGTATGATCCTGCAGACGATCTGTTCTCCCACGCAGCCTGGAAAGGGGGCGGCTTTCGGTTCTTCCAGTTCAGCTGTCTCCTCCGGGATTGGAGCTGAGCCGGTTTTAATGAGTCCTGAGGACCGATTTCGGCCTCTGGCTGCGCCCTGGAGATATTGCGTCAAAGGTCTCCACGATCAGGAAGCAGGTGGAGGATCTGGGTATAGTTCCACGCCGGAAGCAGCGGGGCCGCTGCTTCTGTGCCAGAACCCTCTCCGCCTGTTCGCTGCCAAAGAGAACGCCTCCCCCACGGTCCACTCCTTCAACCTCTGGTCCAAGGAAGACCCCTGCATGGCGGAAGGCGCAGCCAACCTCGGAGGTTTTTGAAAGCAGACGAGAGTTTCTAGTAGAAGTTCCCCTGAGGTTGGCAGCTCGGATGGATATGAGTTCTTTTCCGGGTCAAGACACCAACCCAGCTCCCCTTGGAGGGGGGGAGTCCACCACACACACCTCGCTGCCGTCCTCCGGGATGGTGGCACCTACGTGTTGGGAAGAACTACTTACTACCCGAGAATAGCGGACTTGCATACCTGCGGTCTGGGGTGTATCTTACTCAGTCTCTGACAAAGACCCCGATATTGGCGCGAGCTCCGCTGGCCATGGCAGAGAGCGCAGGGGTATACACCCATTCCCTCTTCTGACCATCCCCCAGGGTCCGCCCCTGGTTATTCCGCCTCTTGGCGGCCCAGTCATGGCGACCATCGGCACATCCCGACCTTACAACTGTCTGCTTACCTGGGAGCCTGGCGGAAGCTTCCCGGGGTCTCACGGCTGGAGGGACCGGCTCGACTGCTTCTTTTCTCAATAAGGCGTCGATCTCCTCTCACCGGAATGAGGCGCCTGTCTGAGGGACAGGAGTTTGTACCACGCCTCGAAAACCTGGGGGCTTTCACAAACTGAATCGTGTAGCCCTGCCGGATTGTCCGGACCACCCACTTCTGTCGCTCAAGCCGTACATATCCCTGCGGAGTGTAACAGGATTGCGGATTCGCTGTCCAAATTCCACCCCACGGCGGGAGAATGGCGACTCCATCCTCGGGCTGTTTAGCAGATTTGGGACATCTTCGGCGAAGCCCAGGTACCTGCTGCCTCCCGTTGCCGGCTCCTATTCCCTGTCCCTGGCTCCTCTCGGGACAGATGCGCCGGCTGACTGCTGGCCCAGGAAGAAACGCTTATATGCGTTTCCTCCAGTGAGACGAGCGGGAGCAACTCTTATCGCCCCCTTCTGGCCGAACACAGTATGGTTTCACGACCCCTCTGCCCCCCCCCCCCCTGGCCGATCCCCCCTTGGCAGATTGCTGACTCAGGGGGGGATACAGGCACCTGCGGCCAGACCTTTGGGCCCTAAACGTATGGCATATCTGGACCCCGAGCCTCTACCACCCTCCATGGTGACTACCTTATACCACGCGTTTGCCCCCTCTACTAGAGCGTGCTACGCTGGCAAGTGGGGTCAGTTTGTCGAATCCCGCCAGGAAGACCCCGGGACGTTCCCCATCAGAGTCGTGTTGACCTTCCTCCAGGAGAGGTTCGATCGGGGGCTGTCCCCATCGTCCCTCAAGGTCTACGCCGGCCCGGTATTACTGCCTTCCACCTCCGGGTTGAAGGGAAATCATTGGGCAGCCACGTACTGACAGTGAGATTTCTCAAGGGGGCTAGGTGCCTCTGGCCTCCTAGACCACCCTCCATTCCCTCTTGGGACCTCTCCATCGCCCTTCGGGGCTGCGGAAGTCGCCTTTTGAGCCCTTGAATTCGGCGGAGCTGCATGTCCTCTCATGGACTGCACTCCTGCTTGCTTTGGCCTCAATTAAGAGATCTCCAGGCACTGTCCGCCGACGAATCCTGCCTGGAATTCAGCCCTGGCGGTTCATTCCCAAGGTCCCATCCGTCCCCCTCCGGGACCAAGTGGTGACCCTGCAAGCCCTGCCCAGGGTTTGTTGTGTCCTGCAGAGCCTTTCGGGTCTACCTGGACAGAACCTGGGAGCTACGCAGCTTAAAGCAGATCTTCATTTGTTTCAGAGGCCAGCGTAAGGGTTCCGCTGTCTCCAGGCAACGGCTGGCCCACTGGATAGTGGAGGCCATTCGCCTTATGAGGCGTGTGATGTCCCCTGCCCACTCCATCTGAGGGCCCACTCCACTCGCGGCATAGCTGCCTCGTGGGCGTTGGTTAGGGGTGTCTCACTCGCCGACATATGTCGAGCAGCGGGTTGGTTTACACCTGACACGTTCATCAGATTTTACAACCTTGATGTCAGCTCAGTTCCCTCCGTGGCCCTGAGTGGTGGCAGCTTCCCTCAGGGAATGGAGAGGGGGAAAAGCTTGCAGTACTCTCCCAGTGAGCAGCACAGTACCCTCACGTTGAGGGGTGCCCTCCTTCTGGTCGTCTTCGCAACAACTGAGTACAGCTACGCTCTCAGTGTTGGACACCTTCCCCGTCAATGATAGTTCTGGGCAGGGGCAGAAGGAGTTCCCATTCAGGTGACTACAGCTTAATCAGATAACCTTTTTCAAGTTTAGTGCTGGCCTGTTTGGATGGACTTCGGGCATGGCGCTTTATAGAGGCTTCCAATCAGTCGGTCTTATCCCGACTAATGTCCCCGGGATCGTCTGAAAGGGAATGTCCAGGTTATTTGCATAAGCCCACGTTCCCTGAATAGGGAACGGAGACGTTACCCTTCTGCCATGCCCTGGAAGTCGGGAATCTGAGGTGCCGGAGGTAAGTAGGTCGGCTCCTCGGAAAATCCCATACTGGAGCATGGGTCGTGCCGGGTCTTATACCTGGCTGATTGCTAATAAATCACCCACGCCAGCAAATCAATTTGCCCGTTAAAGTGTTCAGTCCGTTCTCCCATGGAGATCAGCTCCCATTCAGTTGGTCTTATCCCGACTAACATCTCTGTTCCCTATTCAGGGAACGTGAGATTACGGAAGTAACCTGGACGTTATACTTGTAGCAATCTTTATAGATATGAGATATTACGCACATACTTAGCAAATAAAAGAAGCTGCAAATATTAAAGTGTGAATCACTGCTCTGAGAAAATTGCTCTTCTCTGTGTTTTTTGGGTTCTCTGTGTCATTATTTCTTCAGGTTCTGGAGTTCAGTAATTCAGTGTTGTGGGGAAGATAAAAATTACACACTGTTCTTCTCTATGTGCTGTGTGTGTTCACAGGTGATGGAGAGGAAGCAGTTTCTATGGATCCTTTGCTCCAGCATGAAAGCCATGGCCATGTGTTAATGCTAATGAGAATGTAGCAATGACTAGAGCTAGAGAACATTGTGTGGTGATTTGAAACAGAAACATGTCATGGTGAGAATGCTGGGCAGGGAGCATTTATCTGTGAAAAACTGAAACTGCACCCAGCCTCATCAACCTTCAGCTCATCACAGATACCAGAAAACCTCTGATAGGCTGTCGAGGATCATGGGTGGTCACCCTCCAGGAGCAGGTGGGGAATTTGTGTTCTGTTATCATTCTGCAAACCAGAGTTCTGATATCTCCTTCACTTATATATGGCTGTATATATTTTGGCTGTTTAAGAAAACGTTGTAATTGTTCTGTCTCCGTTCTATCATTGATCCTGGGTGGAAAATAAGACACACAAACTTATGAAAACTAAATGTAATTATCACAAGTTTAAAGCTAAATATTCCTGTTAAAACATTAGATTTAATTCAGTTCATTTTTTAATTCAGTGTCGAATAAAAAAAATCAGAGAAGAAACAACTTCTTGATCAGAGACTTATCCATCACATGATCCACAGCTCCAGTCTGAGGAGCAAACCATCTCCAGAACATTGTTGGAGCTCCTCACTTCAAGACGATCGTTTAAGGTAAGAAATCTTTACTTCAGAAAATATTATCTCCACTTCATTTAGAAGATTAAAACAAGTCAGAGCTCTGTAAAATATTCGGAAAATGATTTATTATTTCCCTCACGACGGTCCTATAGTTATTATGGGAGAAGTTCTTCAGTTCATTTCAAATAGTACAAAAATACGAAAAAAAATTAAATCCACCAAAGATTACCCAAGTTTCTCCAGTTCACAGCGAGGATCCTTCAGAACATCAGAGAGCAGCTTCACTCCTGAATCTCTGAGATCATTATTCCATGACAGATCCAGTTCTCTCAGGTGTGAGGGGTTCGATCTCAGAGCTGAAGCCAGAGCTGCACAACCTTCAGCTGAGACACAACACCAACTCAACCTGTAAAGAAGCAGCTCTTCAGTCTCTCAGTTCAGGATCTACAGCTGGGAATCTCCTCCAGGAGTTTGTGGGGGTCTTCAAGTGATCGTGCACTGTGGTCGCAGAGCCCTGATTCTGCCAGTGGGGGGCGCTCTCTTTCATATTGGGCAGGAGGTGAACTTTGGACAGAACAGCTGTAGAGAACTCTCACTGAACCTTCTTGTCTCCCTCCCTCTTCTGTAAAAGTCATGAGGAACCTATCTCTGTGGTCTCCCTCATACTGTCCTGAGATCTCAGCTGGGGAAGCACTTAGTCTCTGGGGAAAGAGAGCAGCCAGCTTTCTACAGAGGGACGTGGGAGGATGACTGGCTCTCGAAAACAAGACTCTGCTGAAGGAAAAGAAGTTCCCTTTCAGTGGAAACGCAGACGGTGTCGAAAAACCCGAGCCTGAGAGTGGTAGAGTCGAAGTTTTAACGGGCAAATTGATTTGCGAGTGAAGTTGATTAGCAATCAACTGCTCTGTAAGAGGAGAGAAGACACTCATTCTGCCTTCTTCCTCGGAGCGAATGGTGGTTGCTTTCTATTTTGACACTCATAACACGCTGAAATATCAGAGGTTGCTTACCTGTGCGTTTGATGTGCTGCTGCTATCCCAGATAGCTAAGCCATCTTATCGCGGCACCTCTGGTTAACAGCTCGAGCGTGTCAATATCCACAGATTTTGTCCTGTTACGTCCATTTTTACGACGATGGGCAAAATCTGTACTTCTCCTGGCTGTGATGGGTCTCGTCGGAAGACGGTCACGGGAAACCATGGAGTGTTTGGCAACAAACGCGCGGTGTTGTTCTCGTGAAGCGAGAGTACGAATGTTGCTCTGCAACGCTCGTCCTTGCCGCACACTGGGGTACAGGAGGTTCTTTCGGGGAAAGGCCACCGGAGCTTTGGCTTCCGATGCTCCTGCGTCAGGCGTGCGTTCCGTCTGATCTGCGGGTGAATCAAGCAATGCTCTGCATTGCTCGGTTCCTCGTATGATTCTACAGATGATCTGGTCCCATCACAACATCGGAAGGGGCGCCGCCTTCTGTGTCTCCGTGTTCAGTCTGCCACCTGTGCAGCAGCTGAATCGGAGCCAGAAGCTGCAACGATGCTCTCTAAACCGCCGCGGCGATTGACTCGGGGGTTCCGGTCCTCTGCAGCAGCGCCATATCGGTGGGATGATTGGTCCGTGACAAGCGCCGGGATTCTTTCCCGCGCTCTGCTGGTTCCTCTTTACCCAGAGATGCATGAAGAGCTCACTAAATTCTGACTAAATCCCCATCTGCGAGGGTTAGAAGCTCCTCCCCCTTCATCACTCTGGCACTTGCAGCAGCTAGGGGACACTCAGCAATTCCACGAGTAGTACAGCTGTCGCGGCACACTTTGTGTCGTAAGTCTCCATGATCAGGAAGCAGGCGGAGGGTCTGGGCGAGCTGATGGTTCCACGCCATAACTAGCGTGTGCTAGATCACTCGGTATGGAGTCCTCTCTGCCCGCCCAACGCCAGAGAGAGCGCCCCCCGCCATGGTCTAAACTTCCGGCCAAGAGCCCAAGGAAGACCCCTGCAGGGCGAAAGGCGAAGTCATCCCCAGAGGGTTCTCGGAAGCAGACAAGGGATCCTTCCGGTAAGAAGCGCCCCTGAAGTTGACAACTCAGGAAGATGTGAGATCTTCCAGGGTCTCTTCATCGACACGACTCCCCCTGGAGGGGGGGGGCACCACACGCACCTCGCTGCCTTCTTTCAGGATGGCGACACCCAACGTGCTAAAGAAAATTCTAACTCCCTTCCAGAGTATAACGGACTCACCTGCCTACCCGTCGGGGACACACCCTTCTCAAGTATAGACGAGGGCCCCAACACAGGCAAGAGCTCCGCAGGCCCAGTCAGTGGATAGGGCGGCCCCGGCCTCCTATACACCACAGACTGTCCCCAGGGCTCCGCCCCAGTGATTCCGCCACTAAGCCCGCATCATTACGGCCCCGCCAGAGGTTACATCGGCCAGTCCATCATAGGACCAGGCCGGACTTGCGGACCCCCCTTATCTGGGTGGCCCAGTCCGTGTATTCTATACAAAGCCCCTCTTTAAGTGTGTTTGTATCACCCCATTTCCGTTCCGTCTCCTGCCTGGGCGGGGAACGATGGCTTTTCGATTCCGCCCCCTTTCATAGACGGCGAAACGCTCTTCGCTTGCTGGAATCCCTCTTCAGGTCTCAATGCAAGCCTCCGCGTGCCCCTGTTCCACATCAGGGGCACACTCCTTCTGGTTGCCCTGCGTCTCAGCAGAACGCAACTCACCCCGCAAAATGTCCGGGCTAAGGGGCAGAAGGAGTTCCTGGCCAGGCGCCTGACTAATACCTAAACTTCACAGCTTAGAGTCGGCCAGGCTGGATGGACTTGGTCATGGCCCTTTACAAGGGATTTCCCATAGTCGAGACATCGACGCCAATCTGCATCTCGACTGAAAGGGAACGTCTAGGTTACTTTCGTAACCCGCGTTCCCTGAAGGAGGGAACACAGAGGTCCCTTGGCCATGTACTTCAAGCCGCTGATCTGAGGTGCCGTGGAGGTAAATGGGTTCGGCTCCTCGGAAGAAAGCAGAATGAGTGAAGAGCTACGCTCTGCTCTTATAGAGGAGTTGATTACTAATCAACGTGATAGCTGATCAACTTCACTCGCAAATCAATTTGCCCGTTAAAAGTTCGGCTCCACTCTCTCAGGTTCGGCTCTTTCCATAGTCGAGACATCGATGCCAGTTTGCGTTCCCCCCTTCAGGGAACGCGGGTTACGAAAGTAACCTAGACGTTCTTCATTTCCATTCAAAACTGCTTTTCAACTCTTGAAACCTTTTTTCATTTACGTTTTCATCTACCTTAATTTGTAATTACTAAACAAAAGAAATATAAAGTGTTTAACATGAGTTTAAAACATCTTTAACCCCTGACTTTTTTTTTATTCAACAGTTTCTTTATTTAATTAAAAATGTGGAAACAATCTGAAGGAGGAGATTGAAGATGTTGATTTAAATCGATCTCACCAGAGTTTCTCCAGTTCACAGTGAGGATCCTTCAGAACATCAGAGAGCAGCTTCACCCCTGAATCTCTGAGATCATTATGAGACAGATCCAGTTCCCTCAGGTGTGAGGGGTTCGATCTCAGAGCTGAAGCCAGAGCTGAACAACCTTCAGCTGAGACACCACACCGACTCAACCTGTAGAGAAGTAGCAGTTCTTCACTCTCTCAGTTCAGGATCTACAGCCGAGAATGTCAAAAGCATTACATATTTGAAAAGATAGAAGATCAAACATTGAGTGGAGAGAATTAAAAAAAGAGAAATATTTAACTTGTTGTCCCCTCTGGCCTATATCCGAAAATCCTATACCATCACTGTATAAGGCATTTCACAGCTTTTACAAGGTCTAAACTGCAAATCGGTCTAACCTTCAATATCCCCTTATTTTACTTGTAAACAAGCAAATAAACACAATCAATTGTAACCACTACATGTGAAGGACATTTGTTCCAAGTTTTGTGTCCATACTACAAGAAACTAATATTCTGTACAGGTTTTGATTGAACAAAATTCAGGCGGAATCCATTTTGGCACAATAATTGAAATATGGAATAAATCTTGTCCAAAGCTTCCGCTACATTCATGGTCTTCTTTTCTTGCTTACGGGACATGATTTCAGCAAAAAACTCCTAAAGAAACCCTGCAAAAGTGTAGCTGAAGCCGCTTTATGCTGCGTCGCCGTGCGCCATGCGCCATGCGTTAACTCCCGTTTATACCTCTTCCAACCTTGTAACTTCCCTGTGTGCTGACCCCTCAACCATATGTCCAATCAGGGAGCTCTATACCTCGTTGGAAAGCTTAGAATCTGTAGAATCCAATGATATCCACCCTTTTGAGATGAACAGGATCCCTGACGAATCACAGGACACGGAACATGGACAGAAATGCTTTTACGCACGGGGAGTGTTTCCATATTTGGTCATGTTATTCTAGCAAAGAGATAGGGAAAAGAGCCAAAATGGAGTTTTTGCGAAGCTATCGACCGAATATAACAAGAAAAGGACTTTTATCGCCATGGAAATAACTTTTGTTACAGCAAAGGTTAAAGAAGATTTACATGCTTGATTTGTTTTTGCTGGTGTTTTTTGCTCCCTGCTCTAAAATACTTTGTGCCATGTAAATGAGTTGCATATCTCTGGATTCTGCTTGTTGTTAGCTTTCATTTGATGCCCTATTTTTGGTGTTGGCGTTATATTGTGGATACCTATTGCACAGAAACAAAAACTTGGTCATGATTTATACTCTGGACATGGCGTTAGAGCTGTGGTTCACAGATATGAAATTAAATTAGATACTTTTTTAAAGAAGTTTCCGCTGAGCACAACAGTATTTAATATGTGTGGGTCACTCTCAGGGTTAGCGAGCTATGAGCGGAGATGTAATGCACAAGGGGGCAAGTCCCAGGTACCGGGGACTTTCGGGCTTAAGAGGTTAAAGACTCTGCAGCTCTATCTTTTCTGATCAGGTTTCATCAGATTGTTCTCAGAGCGACTTACTGAACTAATCTAGATTCTTTAACCACCGGCAGCAGCTTCTGAAGAACTTCATCTGCTGAAGATCCAGCTTTAATAAACTGCCTCAGATCAAACGTCTCCATCTTCTTCTCTGATGTGAGCAGAAGATAAACCAGAGCTGACCAATGTGAAGTGGAGAGTTTGGTTCTTTGTATTTCTCCAGATCTCAGATAATCCTGGATTTCCTTCATCAGGGAATCATCTCCCAGTTCATTCAAACAGTTGTAGAGATTGATGGATCTCTCTGGAGAGAGTTTTTTCCTGATCTTCTGCTGGATGAACCCAACTGTTTCCTGTTTGTTAAAGGAGCAGCTTCCTGTCTGTGTCAGTAGAGCTCTTAAGAGAGTCTGGGTGGACTCCAATGAGAGACCCAGAAGAAACCGCAGGAACAGATCCAGATGTCCATTCTTACTCTCCAGAGCTTCATCCACAGCTCTCTGATGCAGCTCTGATAATGAATAAGGATTCTTCTTCTTCTTCCTGAAATACTCAGAAAATGCTCTTAATTTTGATTTCTTAAACACAATAGTTTTGTTTTTGGTGAAGGACTGATGAGCATGAAGAGCTGCTAGATGTTCCTGAATGCTGAGATGAACGAAGCAGAAGATTTTCCCATGAAACCAGCCGAGCTCCTCTCTGAAGATCTGAGTGCACAATCCTGAGTAAACGGATGCTTCTGTCACATCTATGCCACACTCTCTCAGGTCTTCCTCGTAGAAGATCAGGTTTCCTCTCTCAAGCTGCTTAAAAGCCAGTTTCCCCAGTTTGAGGATCATCTCTTCATCTTCGAGGCTCTTCTCATAGTGCTTCTCATGTCTGATGCTGGTCTGGATGATCAGGAAGTGTGTGTACATCTGAGTCAGAGTCTTGGGGATCTCTCCACTCTCTGCTGGACTCATCATCTTCTCCAGGACAGTGGCTGAGATCCAGCAGAAGACTGGGATGTGGCACATGATGTGGAGGCTCCTGGAGGACTTCAGGTGTGAGATGATTCTTTCAGCTAATCCCTGATCTCTGATTCTCTTTCTGAAGTACTGCTCCTTCTGAGGGTCGGTGAAGCCTCGCACCTCTGTCACTCGATGGACACACTCAGAGGGAATGAGATCAGCTGCTGCTGGTCTGGAGGTGATCCAGATGAGAGCAGAGGGCAGCAGATCTCCTGAAATCAGCAGCACCTCCACCGAGGCTGATTTAGAGATGTTCCACGCTCTCCGATCGCTCTCAAAGTTCAGAGACAGACGACACTCATCCAGACCATCAAAGATGAACAGGACTCCAGATCCATCGCTGGAGATGTCCATCTCTTTAGATTGAGGGAAGAAGATCTGCAGCAGATCTGAAAGACTGAGCTCTCTCCCCTTCATCAGGTTGAGCTCTCTGAAAGGAAGTGGAAATATGAGCTGGACGTCCTGATTCTCCTTCCCTTCAGCCCAGTCCACGATGAACTTCTGCACAGAGACGGTTTTTCCAATGCCAGCGACTCCCTTTGTCAGCACAGCTCTGATCGGAGCTTCGTCTCGTCCAGGTAAAGCTCTGAAGATGTCGGAGCAGTTGATGGCTGTGTCCTCTGCTGCTGCTCTCCTGGATTGAGTCTCAATCTGTCTCACCTCGTGCTCATTATTGATCTCTCCACGTTCACTCTCTGTGATGTAGAGCTCTGTGTAGATCTCCTTCAGGAGCGTTGGGTTTCCTCTGATCCCGGTTCCTTCAGACAGACTCTCAAACTTCTTCAGCAGGTTTGATCTGAAGCGAGTTTGTAGCTCGTCGCTGTAAAATAAAGTGATGAACAATAAAAATATCTCTGACTCTATAACAAACTAATGTCACAGGAAAGATTCAAACTTGTGATCATTTTATTTCATTTCAAGCTGTTTCTCAATTTTATATCGTTGCATTTATTTTAAGTTTAGAAAATGCATCTCGATAAAGAATAGAAATAATGATAAGGCTGCAGGCAGCGATCTAAGGGCTCTCACACAACAGCCGCTTTAGCCTTTCAGTGGCCAATGTTTTCCACCAAGCACCATTATTTGGAAGATGTACACAAAGTAAAGAGTCAGATCAGCAGGTGGCGCTATGAATGAGAATGAACATTGTTCAAATATTTTATTGAACAATATTCTTACAAATGTCATAACATGTGAAAGAAATACCTTATCAATGTTATATTCTTTGGCTGCCATGCAAACAATCAAAATCAAAAAAGCTTCACAATTTAACAATCCCAGAAACCTTACGATTATGGAGGAGTTTGTTACAGTTTGAAATGAGGAAAGTGGTCATTGTCAAAAAGTCAACCAACAGTGATTTTTGCTAAATAATCGACTTCCTGACGAGTTTGGAATTGCAATCAATGACTAATTTTTAAACTTTGTACATTACACGAGTGCCGAGTTCGATTTGTGTATGACAAACTGTTAAGCTAACACACTTTAGGTGGCGCTATAGAGTCATTTTTGAACCCCAGTCAGACGTAAACTTTCTCCCGTTCTGACGTGAGTGAAATTCTGACTTCCCTTCTCTTTTCTTTCGCCACTCCCCTTAATTTCTCTTCTCTTATTCCCTTCTTTTCTTTTCTCCTTTCTCTTCTCTTCTGCTCCTCTCTTTTCAAACCCCTTCCCTGGGTCCCATCATCAACTACATCCTTCGTGTGAAGTCAGACGTGTAGAAATGATCCAGAACTAATCAGCTCGTGTAATTTTCATAAATCACAGAAGATCACGTCGGTCCTCTCTTAATCTCCTCCACTAGCTCCTCACTGCAGCTTGTGTTAATTTTAAAACTCTGATGTTTAAGTACAAAAACAGTCACAGGATCAGAACATTTCTACCTTCACAAGCTCTTGCAGCCCTTCATCCATCACCAGAAGCTTGTGGTCAGATAATGAACAATGTTTACTTGTTCTGCCTCAGAGAGAAAGATTTTATTTAAATTTTAAACAGTTTAAATCTTCTAACTACCGTATTTTTCGGCTCATAAGACGCACTTTTTCTTCCCCAAAACTGAGGGGGAAAAGTTGGTGTGTCTTATAGACCGAATGCAGAGCGCCGCGAAGTCCGGTCACGGCCGTATGAGAGGCGTAAGAGCTCCGGAGCTAGGCCGAAGCCGCGGCCATATTTGTTTACCCAGCGCTGCGCGCTGACGTCATCGCCCATATCTGCCATAGCGCGGTCGTAACGAAAACGAGAAAAAAAACTACATTTCCCACAATGCCTTGGCTACGGTAGCCGCAGCGGTATTCACGAAACTGTTGCCGTTTCTCACACATTAAACGTAAAAGAGCCCCGTAGCTAGGCCGAAGCCGCGGCCATATTTGTACACCCAGCGCTGCGCGCTGACGTCTTCGCCCATCTCTGCCATAGCGCGGTCGTAACGAAAACGAGAAAAAAAACTACATTTCCCACAATGCCTTGGCTACGGTAGCCGCAGCGGTGCTTCCGCATCCGTACTCACGAGCGGAACTGCTGCCGTGCGCTCTCTCTCTCTTGCTCGCGTGAGGAAAACAAAACGCTCTCAATGACTGAAACTCTTCTTTAATAAACTCAAACTCAAATCATCTCTTAACGGTACATCTCACACATGTACATACGAGATAACAAACGTAACGTGCTCTGCAATTAGGTAGTGTTCCTAACCAGGTAAGAGCGCATAAGGATCATATCTTAACACCATGCAACCGAATTGCCACTTAAATAAGCTATAAATAATGAGTTATTTAACATTAAGGAGTAGTTACATTTATTTTACATTAAAATAGTTATTAATTAATTATTAAATAATTATTATTTTATATCTTTTACATTCTTTTCAACGTTTAAAGGGGGGCTCGACTAAAAAAGTTTGAGAACCACTGTATTATAACTAATGTGGGGGCAATCATACTAGCTATTATTAGTAATGTGGGGACAATGTTACTGGCTATTACGGTATTACTAATGTGGGGGCAATGTTGCACTGGAACAGTGATGGTGATAACGAATGGTGGACTTTAGAGTGATGAGTGGGGGCAAAACATTACAGCCTTTTTTTTTGTTACTTTTACTGTTTACTGTCTGTTCATGTTACATGTTTGGCTGTTAACTTTTACACAGTTGATATAAAATATTTTACAAAAGTATTTGGTTCAGAATCTTTTTTTTCTAGATCTTCCTCTTTTAAAATTGGGTGCGTCTTATGTGCCGGTGCGTCTTATGAGCCGAAAAATACGGTACTTCTTTTTTTCTGATAATAGATAAAACCTCTTTCAAAAGCTTTCAAGACATTTAGAGTGTTATACACACAAATCAGATTACCGTAATATGAATTATTTATTAATATATAATGAATCAAATAATTATATCATTATTTATTACATAATTTATTTAAACTGTGTCTCTCTAAAATAATCATAAATCATCAGCTGTTTCACTGTGACTGTCTCAAAACAGAACTGAGGAATATTTCAGTTTTTCTGTCCAGTTCTACCTCTTTCTTTCTTGAATCCCCATTGGTTTGTTCATTGACGGCTCGCTCTTCATGGATCTGCAGCTGGACTCTGAAGGGAAGAACTTCACTCTGTGACAGAGAGCAGAATAACAGAGAAACAGAGGGAAGTGTTTGAAATCATTTTAAGTATTAAAATTAATCATTTAAAACATTTACATTATTGTTTATATTGATTTGACATTAAGAAGAGATTGTTTATCTCTTTGCTGTACCTCAGATCGTCTGCTGGGGGTCTGTCATTAAAATATGTTGGTAGCTCCATTGACTGATCGCTCTTCAGGGACACACAGCTGGGCGCCGCTGGGTTTGGTTTCTCTCTGTGGAAGAGAAAAACACTTTCATACAAACCTGTCTTGAGTTCACTGTTTCATAATTATTACCTTTTTACTGCTTTGAAATTTATATTAAGAGCGTTTCACCAATTTCAGGTGACAGATAAATGACTAATGGAACACAAATCTGTTCAGATGTAAGAACGTCTAGGTTACTTTCGTAATCCACGTTCCCTAAAGGAGGGAATGCAGACGATTGTCAATGTTTCCAATATGGGAACTCCCTGAACCTAGATACGGTGGTGCCGAATCTTTAACGGCAAATTGATTTGAGAGTGTAAATGATAAGTAATCTACTGCTCTATATGAGGAGGGTTTGGCTCTACACTAATTCTGCTTCATCCGAGAAGCCAAGCCCACTTACCTCACGGCACCTCAGATCAGCGACATGAGACTGCATGGGTGGGGAAACGTCTGCGTTCCCTCCTTCAGGGAACAGGGAGTTATGAAAGTAACCTTGACGTTGCCTATCAGTCGAAACGCAGACGAATATTGCTGTTTTGACTATGGAAACCCCTCTAAAATGCCATGCCTCAAAGTCCATTGAGCCAGGCGGACTCTAAACTGCGAAGGTTAGGTATTAGTCAAGGCGCATGACCAGGAAGCTCCTTCTGCGCCTTAGCCCTGACAAAGTTTATTATGGGGTGAGACGCGCTCTGCTGTAAGCAGGGCAACCAGAAGGAGTGCACCCCTGATGTGGAACAGGGGCGCGTGGAGACCACATTGAGACCTGAAGAGGGCTTCCCGCGACCAAAACGTTCCGCCGGCAATAAAGTGGGCGGAATCGAAAACCATCGTTCCCCACCGCAAGTGGGAGAGGGAACGGAAATGTGGCTTTGGGGAACGGGCAACAAACTTTGTGGCTTTGGAAAACAGAGAACAAACCTTGTTAGGGGCTAAGACAGCTGGATAGCCTACACAATCCAATGAGCTAGCCACTGCTTGGACACAGTGTACCCCTTGCGCTGGCCACCAAACATATGAAGAGCTGCTGGGAGTAACGGAACTCTCGAGTTCTGTCCAGATAGAGCTGAAGGGCGTGGACTGGAGTGAGTGTACCTTGGGCTGGATGTGCCCCCTCCAGGTCTCCAGGTGCAGGGTCACCGTCTGGTCTCAGAAGGGGACAAATGGGACCTTGGGGATGAATCTGTGCCTGGGCCTGATTCTCATTAGGGAGTCCTCAGGGCCGAATTCCTGGCAGGTTTCGTCGACGGACAGGGCCTGGAGATCTCAAACCCTCTTGAGTGATGCCAGGACCAGCAGCAAAGCTGTCTTAAGTGAGAGGGCGTGTATGTCTGCTAAGGGTAGAGCTCGGAAGGGGACATCCTTTGCCCATGCAGGGCGACAGAGAGGTCCCAAGAGGGTACTGAGGGGGGCCTAGAAGGGCGTTGCCGTCTAGCTCCTTGGAGGAATCTCAACATCAGTTCGTGGCTGCCAATTGATTTTGCTACGACCCGAAGGGGGAAGAAGGATATCGCTGCAACGTAGACCTTAAGGGACAAAGGGGACAATCCCCGAACGAACAGAAGCTTGTGGTCAGATAATGAACATCGTTTACTTGTTTCGTCTCAGAGAGAAAGAACATTTTATTTAAATTCTATCTTCTAACTACTTCTTTTTTTCTGATAATAGATAAACCTCTTCCAGAAGCTTTCAACACATTTAGAGTGTTATACACACAAATCAGATTAATATTAATTATTTATTAATATATAATGAATTAAATAATTATATAACTAATTATTATATAATTTATTTAAACTGGGTCTCTCTAAAATAATCATAAATCATCAGCTGTTTCACTGTGATTGTCTCGAAACAGAACTTGATGCTGAGGAATAATTCAGTTTTCTGTCAGTTCTACCTCTTTCTTTCTTGAATCCCCATTGGTTTGTTCAGTGACGGCTCGCTCTTCATGGACCTGCAGCTGGACTCTGAGGAGAAGAACTTCACTCTGTGACAGAGAGCAGAATAACAGAGAAACAGAGAGAAGTGTCTTAAATCATTTTAGTATTAAAATTAATCATTTAAAACATTTACATTATTGTTCATATTGATTTGACATTAAGAAGATTTATCTCTTTGCTCCTACCTCAGATTGTCTGCTGGGGGTCTGTCATTAAAATATGTCGGTAGCTCCATCGACTGATCGCTCTTCAGGGACACACAGCTGGGCGCTGCTGGGTTTGGTTTCTCTCTAAGAAAGAGAAAACCACTTTCATACAAACCTGTCTTGAGTTCACTGTTTC
This sequence comes from Danionella cerebrum, assembly GCA_007224835.1. NCBI lineage: Eukaryota > Metazoa > Chordata > Actinopteri > Cypriniformes > Danionidae > Danionella > Danionella cerebrum. The sequence goes on along the minus strand of SRMA01027278.1, from coordinate 99,090 downwards.
ATAAATTTTACCTTTTTACTGCTCTGAAATTTATATTAAGAGCGTTTCACCAATTTCAGGTGACAGATAAATGACTAATGGAACACAAATCTGTTCAGATGTAAGAACGTCTAAGTTACTTTCGTAACCCATGTTCCCTGAAGGAGGGAATGCAGACGATTGCCAATGTTCAGACTATGGGAACTCCCTGAACCTGAGAGGGGTGGTGCCGAATCTTTAACGGACAAATTGATTTGAGAGTGTAAATGATAAGCAATCAACTGCTCTATAAGAGGAGGGTTTGCTTCTACACTCAATTTGCTTCATCCGAGGAGCCGAACCCACTTACCTCACGGCACCTCAGATCAGCGATATGAGAGTGCATGGGTGGGGAAACGTCTGCGTTCCCTCCTTCAGGTAACAGGGGTTACGAAATTAACCTTGACGTTCCCTATCAGTCGAAATGAATATTGATGTTTTGACTATGGGAACCCCTCTAAAATGCCATGCCTTAAAGTCCATCCAGCCAGGCGGACTCTAAACTGTGAAGGTTAGGTATTAGTCAAGGCACCTGACCGGGAAGCTCCTTCTGCCCCTTAGCCCTGACAAAGTCTATTATGGGGTGAGTCGCGCTCTGCTGTAAGCAGGGCAACCAGAAGGAGTGCACCCCTGATGTGGAACAAGGGCGCGCAGAGACCGCATCGAGACCTGAAGAGGGCTTCCCGCGACCAAAACGTTCCGCCGGCAATAAAGTGGGCGGAATTGAAAACCATCATTCCCCACCGCAAGTGGGAGAGGGAACGGAAACGGGGCTTTGGGGAATAGGGAACAAACCTTGTGGCTTTGGAAAACGGGGAACAAACCTTGCTAGGGGCCAAGACAGCTGGATTGCCTACACAATCCAATGAGCTAGCCACTGCTTGGACACAGCGTACCCCTTGCGCTGGCCACCAAACATATGAAGAGCTGCTGGGAGTTACGGAACTCCCGGGTTCTGTCCAGATTGAGCTGAAAGGCGTGGACTGGACAGAGAGTACCTAGGACTGGGTCTGCCTCCTCCAGGTCTCCGGGTGCAGGGTCACCATCTAATCTCAGAAGGGGACAGATGGGACCTAGGGGCTGAATCTGGGCCTGGGCCTGATTCTCATCAGGGAGTCCTCAGGGCCGAATTCCAGGGAGGTTTCGTCAGGGGACAGGGTCTGGAGATCTCAAACCCTCTTGAGTGATGCCAGGGCCAGCAGCGAAGCTGTCTTAAGTGAGAGTATGACAGCTATATGGGCAAGCAGTTCGTAATCACCCTCCCTGACCTTGCACAGAACCTGTAGTAGTAGGCTCACTGGGGGAAACGCGTACAGGCATTTCTTCCTGGGCCAGCGATTTGCCAGCGCGTCCATCCAGAGAGGAGCCAGGGACAGGGAGTAGTAAAGCTGGCAGTGGGTGTTCTCGCGTGAGGCAAATAAATCTATGTGTGCCTTTCCAAAGATATGCCATATCTGCTGGACAGCCAGGGGGTGGAGTCGCCATTCCCCTGCGGCGGGTTTGAACCTCGACAGTGATTCCGTGATATGAATGGCCCTGAGCGACAAGAGTCTGCTCTGACTCCACAGGAGCAATCGTTGGGCGAGGTAGTGCAGATGGTGTGAGCGAACACCTCCTTGAGAGTTAATGTAAGCAACCACCCTTGTGGTGTCCGTCCTGACAAGCACGTGATACTGAAGTAGGAGAGGGCAGAAGTGCCGCAATGCCAGTTTCACTGCAGCTAGCTCGAGACGGTTGATGTGGCATCAAGATAAGCGTCAGGTCCAGGCACCAGACTCTTGATGGGAACCGCACACGGCACCCCAACCTGTCCGGGAGGCTGGTGACCAAGCGGCTGACTACCTTGCGGCTGGTGACCAAGCCCAGGAGGACCCCGGCACGAAGGAATGTCAGAGAGCTCCAGACTTTTAGGGACGAGAGACAGCAAGGTGTCAGTGACAACCGAAGCTGACCCCTGCACCATGCCCAACTAGGAACCCGAGAACAAAGCCATAGTTGGAATGGTCGCATATGCAGTAGCTCGAGTGGAATTACTGAGGCTGCAGCTGCCATATGCCCCAGGAGCCTCTGAAGAAGCTTCAGTTGGACCGTCCGTCGAGCTAACGCCGCTGCGAGAGCGGACAGCAAGGCTTGGGCACGTTCTGCCAAGAGCCGCGCCCTCATGCTCTTGGAGTTCAACTCTATACTGGAAAAAATTGTCACTTGCACCGGAGTGAGAGGATTTTTTTCCCAGTCGTTCCCCGTTTTTCCCAGCGTCCTTCAGGTCTATTATGGCAAACCAATCCCATCAGCGGACCATCAGCATCTTGAAACGAACCTTGGCCAGGCCTCGATTCAGATGCCTCAGGCCCAGGATTGGTCGCAACCTGCCTGATTTTTTGGGTACGAGAAAGCCGCTTTCTGCATCGGCTGAAGGGACATCGATTGCTCAAAAGGGCAGCAGTCTCCTCTCGCAGGAGTGAGGCGTCTAACCGTCTAGTACACCTCGAAACCTGGGGGTTTTCATGAACTGAATCGTGTAACACTGCCGGATTGTGCGGAGGACCCATCGACAGACCCCGGGAAGTTTCCGCCAGGCTCCCAGGTATGCTGTCAGGGGTCCTGCGACACACGTGCCGATGGAAACCCTGGCAGACCAACAAGGATGCGGGCTTAGTGGCAGAATCACCATGGGCGGAGCCCCCCAGGTTGGTGGCGCTGAGGGAGGGATTGCCGCCATGTCCACTGACTGGGCCAACAGAACTCGTGCCTGTGTCAGGGTCTTCCTCAAAATATGAGGAAGAGGTACCCCCGACGAGTGGGTGGACGAGTCCGTTATTCTCGGGAAGTATGCTAGATCTTTCGTAACACGTTGGGTGCCATCATCCCGAAGGACAGCAACGAGGTGCGTGTGGTGGCCTCCCCCCCTCCAGGGGGAGTCGGGTTAGCAACCTTCGATTTTTCAGCAATGTAGTGTCGAATAGAGAAGCCACCCATTCGCTTCGAGGAAGAAAGCAGAATGAGTGTAGAGGCAAGCCCTCCTCTTATAGAGCAGTTGATTTCTAATTTGTAATTTTGCAAATCAAATTCGGAACCACCCTTCCCAGGTTGGGGAGTTCCCATAGTCGAAACATTGACATTCGTCTGCATTTCGACTGATAGGGAATTAGAGAAAAGAGCAACAAAAAAGAAAAATACTTTTGAAAAACGTATGAACTGATTTACTCTTATATGAGTCAAGTCAGTCTTTGACCCCTCCCAGAACTTGGTGGAAAAACTCTTGTTGGGATCTCAGAGGTTCTTGTGGTGGCTCTAGGTTTCTTCTGATCTCAGGAGGGACTTTATGATTCTCTTTTCAAATGGTTAAGGTTTTGACTAGTGGAGACTCCAACCTTCAGCTCCCTCCTCAGATTTTCTATCAGGTCTGGAGACTTGAGATCTTCAGAGTCTCATGAGAACTCTTCAACTCTTGATCTAATCCACATCAGGATCAGAGGAACCCTCTACTGTACCTGTTTAGTGAAGCAATATCTTCATTCTCTGTGGATAGAGGGTCCTCCATGATTCAGTCAGTGCTGCTCAGGGAAATCTGTTCAGAGAAAGTGATGAAAAGATTAATCTGAAACTCTTTTATATCAATAATATCCAAAAAACAAAACCCCAGATCCAGATGCGATTATAAAATATTATGAAAACAAATTCCCGACTAAAGATCTGTTTTTTTTTTAGATCAGACTCAAAACACTGATTTATGTTCTCTTGCTCTAAAATTTTAATCTTAAACAATTTTCTATGAAAGCTATCGGTAAAAAAGATCTTTTGATCTGAAATCACACTTTCTAGAGAAGAACGAGCCAAAAACACACAAAAATTGTATAACTGTCTCAAAAGCAGCAAAAAGACAAAAAGCCTCGCATTTAGTTGTTTCTTCTACAAAACAGCAAGTTCAGGAAAGCTGCTGCAGATTCCCAAATTTATTTTTCTCTTAATAGACAATAATGTACAAAACTATTTTTATATAAAACATTAAAAAATGACATAACGAGGGATTATTTTATTGGAAAGCAAACAAAAAAAAATTTTCCTCAAAAGCTATTTTTGTAGTATAGGTTCCTTTGCGAATGGCCGTATAGGTGGAGCAGCTTCTCACAAATCTGATCAACATGGCGGACAAGAAAGTACTCAAGTGTAAGTGTTTACATTTTTAACAAGTTAATGTATTACAGCTGATTATATTTAAGTCCTTGTACGGTTCATTTAATAAAATGTAAATAGTAAAACTGAACCATGATATAAAACCAGGTTCCCTTTCAGTCGAGACGCTGACGGCGTCGATGTCTCGACTATGGGAGGAGCCGAACCTGAGAGGGGGTGGAACTTTTAACGGGCAAATTGATTTGCAAGTGAAGTTGATCAGCAATCAATTGTTGGCAATCAATTGCTCTATAAGAGCAGAGCGTAGCTCTACACTCATTCTGCCTTCTTCCTCGGAGCGAATGGTGGTTGCTTTCTATTTCAGTGTGCATTACAAGCTGAAATATCAAAGGTTGCTTACCTCTGCTCTTGATGTGCTGCTGCTAGCCCAGATAGCTACGCCATCTTATCACGACACCTCTGATTCATAGCTGGAGCCTGTCAGTGTCTTCAGATTTTGTCCTGTAACGTCCGTTTTTCCAGACGATCTGCAAAATCTGCATTTCTCCTGGCTGCGGTAGTTTTATCTCGTCAAAGGACGGTCACGAGCAATGTGTGTTTGGGCTTCAAAACACATGTGCATTGCTCTTGTGAGGCGTAAGTGTTTGCTCTGCAACGCTCTGCCGAGCCGCACACTGATGTACAGGAGGTCCTTTTTTGAGGAAGAGGACGCCGAGGCTTCGGACTATCTCCTCCGAGGCTTCAGCCGGTGGCGCAGGGCAAGTGACGTCAGGCTACCCCTCGTGTCATCCCTGTGCCCCGGATATGTGTCCCCTCTGGTCTGCGGGGTTTCCGGTGTTGCTCCGGCTTCACCGGTTTCCCTGTATGATCCTGTTGGCGATCTGCTATCCATCGCAGCATTGGAAGGGGCGCCTTCTTCAGTGTCTTCGGATTCAGAGCTGCCACCCTCCGGGGTCATGGCTGAACCAGAAACTGAAGTGACGGCGATGCTCTTTAAATGAGCTTACGAAATTGGAAGGTGGTGCATGATGAGCTTACGAAATTGTGATTGGTTCGCCACCATAGACCTGAAGGACGCGTACTTTCACATGGCGATAGAGTGGCATCACAGACCCTTTCTCAGGTTCTGTTTCAAGGGCCAAGCCTATCAGTACTGCGTCCTGCCCTTCGGCCTGTCCCTCTCCCCGCGCACCTTCACTAAGGTGACCCGGGCTGTTCTTGCCCCGCTGGTGCTAGCTTCGTCCAGGGACCAGTTGATCACCAACAGGGACAGAGTGCTCTCGCACCTCGGCCAATTAGGGTTTCAGGTCAACTGGGAGAAGAGTCGTCTGACTCCAGTCCAGGTGACTACTTTTCTCGGTTTGGAGCTGAACTCCGAGAACATGAGGGAGCGGCTTACGGCAGAACGCAACCGAGCCTTGCTGTCCACTCTCACAGCTACGTCATCTCGACGGACGGTCAAACTGAAAGGATTTCAGAGGCTCCTGGGGCATATGGCGGCTGCAGCCCCGGTGATTCCACTCGGGCTCCTGCATATGCGAACGTTTTAGCTATGGCTTCGTTCTCAGGTTCCGTATTGGGCATGGCGCTGAGTTCAGCTTCAAGTGCCTGTGACACCTCGCTGCCTCTGGACCCTGAAGGTCTGGAGCTCCATGAACTTCCTTCGCGCATGGGTTCCCCTGGGTGGGATCTCCTGCTGCAAGGTCGTCACCACGGACGCCTCCTTGACAATTTGGCGTGCCGAGTGTAGTTACCATCGAGCACACTCATCAGGGGCACACTCCTTCTGGTTGCCCTGCGCTACGCAGAACGCAACTCACCCCGCAATAGACTATGTCAGGGCTAAGGGGCAGAAGGAGTTCCTGGCCAGGCGCCTGACTAATACCGAACCTTCACAGCTTAGAGTCAGCCTGGCTGGATGGACTTAGTCATGGCCCTTTAAAAGGGGGTTCCCATTGTCTGGGTCTCGACTGAAAGGGAACGTCTAGGTTACTTTTGTAACCTGCGTTCCCTGAAGGAGGGAACACAAACGTCCCTTGGCCATGTACTTCAAGGTGATGCTGATCTGAGGTGATGTAGGGGTAAGTAGGTTCGGCCTCTCAGAAGAAAGCAGAATGAGTGTAGGGCTATGCTCTGCTCTTAGAGAGCAGTTGATTGCCAATCAATTGATTGCTGATTAACTTCACTCGCAAATCAATTTGCCCATTAAAAGTTCGACTTCACCCCCTCTCAGGTTACGCGGGTTACGAAAGTAACGTAGACGTTTTAAGAAAAAATACTGATACAGCATTTCTGATACAGAAGTGAATGCATTAAAGAAACTCATTAAAATTCTTAAACTGCAAACCAACACCTCCAAAACCACAAACTTGTGAGTCTAATGTGTTTTGTTGGAAATTAAAATGTGAAATGTGACAATTTACAATTTATTACTCTATAAACAACAGTGCTTGAATAAAAAGATATGAATTGATGTATTGTAAAGAATAATTTATTTATCTCCCCACAATTTCATTTTGTATTATGTTATAATCATTTGAGTATTAAGTGTAATATTCAACTGAGAGAATAATTGTGTATTTCTTTTATTGCTTAAAATTAATCAATAGGATACTTTTATAGACCTGTGTTATCACCCCAGTGCCTTTTCTCTGTGCAAAGGATCAAAGACAATCCACCATTCCAGGAGGCGACGATTCACGTCGGACATGAGGGTCACCCGAAATGGCAAATGGAACTGCGCCCCAGCTAATTTGCCTTTTTAAGAACATATATAAGACAATTTCACAAGGGAGAGCACGTGAGTTAACGCATAATGATGGAAGCATAACATTGCTTTGCTGTTGTGTTATGCAGTTAGAACACCCAGATATATCTGTAATGTGTTATTCATGAATTCTTAGTAAATATTTTAAAGAGTTCAAGCCCTCTTCTGTATTCTCTGGAATTTATTATTATTTATTCTCATCAATTGATGTCTTTTTATGTTCTTTTTCAGGGTCTGGTGAGATGACTTTGAGCTTCATTAGAATGGCGTATGGACCAAATGTTTAATGTTAAACTAAACTTGTTGATTAATGAACAAAAGTGTTAGGTTTATCCTCCTGTTCTGTTCCTTTTATTTTGTCCTTTCTCAGAGTCGTTCATTTTGTAGCCTTTTCTACTATTCCTCATGCTCCGGCCCCTCTTTGTCTGAGTTTCCTCTCTTGTACCTTTTATTCTGGCCACTTCTCCAGTGTCTGCTAATTAGCCCAAGTGATCCACCTGCTCCTCTTGTCTTGTTCCTCATTCCCTCATAGCCTGGCTCTTGCTCCCTCTTCCCTGTGCGGGTTCATTATTTGAAATGTCTGGTGTAGTGCATCTCCTCCTCCTCCTTCTTCTTCTTAGCAGCGTTTGGTTAGCAATTTGATATTGCTTTTGTATTAATGTTTTTCCCTGTTTTGTTTGTAAGTTAGCTTTGGCTTTGTCTGGTTTATTTTAGGTTAGGTTTTGCCCCACCACGGGTGTTTGTTTATTTTGATTTTCAATAAAATAAGAGTTGATTCCAGCATGTGTCTGTGTGAGCACCTGAGTTTATTTTCCTTCCCCATTTTACCATCTTGGGGAAGTGATGCCCCTAACCAAAAGTTAGACTAACTCCAGTTCTTAAGTGTGCCGTTGAACTACATCTTGCTGTTTTCAGACTTGTTAGATCTAACTATTGCTTTAAATTATTTAAGCATTTGTTAGTTGAACTTTTCATGGTGGTTTATTTAGACAAAAAAACTAGGAAATAAAATTGTTACATCAAATTTGAACTGTCTGTTTGAACCGTTCAAAATAAAAATAAAAAAAACAGCTAAAAAGTTATTTAAGGTTTTACAACCATTCACATTTACAAGATGAACTTGATGGTTTTCTATTAATGTTACAATCTGTTTCATACCATCAAACGAATGCACCACGGACATTCAACTAAAACTGCAAGAGGTCCAGTTTCTTAATTAGTTTGGAAGCAAAGGTCCAGAAGATCAAAACGTTGAACTATTTACTGCAATAAATTAAGCAGCTCCTTGTAAGACAAATTCATTCACTACAAAAACATTTTGAAAAAATGTATTGTTAATATCATCGAACTGCACATGTTTACATTCATTCATTTTCCAACCTACTTTTGGGGTCTCCAGCGCACATTGGGAGAGGCGGGGGTACAGGTCGCCAGTCCATCGCAGCATATATTTATAATGTTAATCTAATTTATTTAATAAAAATGCTTTTCAAAATAAGCAAGAATACAAATGTTCAAATAGATTTGTGCTGATGTGTGTTTAAAACCTTTTTCTCATAATGCAGTTTGACTTTTAATGAGAGCTAGTTTCTGTTTTAGTCCCAGCAGGTCATTTTTAGTTCTCCCAAGTACATGGTTCTCGAGATCTGGTCGCACTTCAGCATGAGATCACCCCTCCACATTTAATTAATGACAGGGGAAAGTATTATTAATAGAGATAAATTGATTTGTATTAAGAATCTTAACTAACAGTACCAATAATAACTGGGTTACGGTTCATCCGTGAAGAGAACACCTCTCCAACATGCCAGACACCATCGCATGTGAGCATTTGCCCACGAACTAGAGTGAGGTTGAGACCCCGATGAGGTTGACGAGATGAGCTTCGCTGAAATTGTTTCTGACAGTTTGTGCAGAAATATTTTGGTTGTACAGCTTGTTTCAGAAGCTGTCCAAGTGGCTGGTCTCAGAGGATCTTGGAGGTGGACATGCTGGATGTGGAGGTCTTGGGCTGGTGTGGTTACACATGGTCTGCGGTTGTGAGCCCGGTTGGATGTGCTGCCAAATTCTCTGAAACGGCTTTGGAGACGGCTTATGGTAGAGAAATGAACCACAAGTTTGAGTGGAAAATTTGAGAGGAGAGAGATAGCCGCTGTTTTCCCGCTGTAGCTAGTTGTGACTGACTGACGGTGAGGATTCAACCAAAGTTTCTAAAACTCACAGCTATCTTTCTTCTGTTTTAAGAAAGCAGTTTAGTTTGGTGACCAATATCATAATTTGTGTGTGTGAGAAAGTGAACATGGGGAGGCATGGTGACTCAGTGGGTAACACTGTAGCCTTCCAATTAGAAGATTGCCGGTTCGAGGCTTGCCTGTGACCTTCCTGGAAGGAGTTTGCATGTTCTCCATGTGCTTGTGTGGGTTTCCTCTTGGTACTCCGGTTTCCCCCACAAAAACATCCCCTTAGATGTGTAAGTGTAAGGTAATGTTGCCCTGCGATGGACCCCCCTGGGCAGACCCCTGTGATCCAAAAGGGAATAATTTGTCGTCTGTTTCTCTTTCTCGATGTCTCCTCTGTAACCACTTTGTTTTCGGTAGCTACACACAACTGTTGTTGCCGTTTTTGGTTATTAATTCTTTGTAATCTCACTTTCACTCATCTGTTGGTACTTCTGATATTTACCGGAAAGATCACAGTAGCTGTGACAATTAAATTTGCAGCTCCGGGTCCATATGGGACAGTGTCTGTGTCGGGATCCAGACCAAATGTGGACTCGAGGGAAGTCCATGTCAGTACATGATATGCAAACTGCACGATTTGCAAAACGTCACAGATTACATCACGTTCTCCCTACATGGTAGTGTCACGATAAAAGCATTTTACGACAAGATACGATATCATAGATAAAAACACAGTACGTGAATGAAAGTTATCTTTTTACGCAGCCATCTGCAGTATTTGACTATTGGGCTGGCGGATGTGGCATTAAAGCACATTTTTCTTATAAGAGGTTCGTTAAGTGATCGTAGCTATGAAAGTCACACCGTCAGCTGTCGGTAATAATGAATCATCAACGTTTATCAGACACAGTGAACTCCAACAGTAATAAAAACATTTGTTAACTGATATGTCTCATGTTTCCTGTGTTACACAACACATTTTTTTCTAAAGATTGTTTAAAACATGCTATTTGCAGTTTTTAAGTTTAAGTCAAAATTTAAAGCCACATTTCATACTTTTTAAAACAGACTAATATATATATATATATATATATATATATAAAATGTACACATAGTAAAACCTTTAAAAAAAATCACAATATTGTAAACCACATTTAATACTTTTTAACACATCACATCCATCGCAAAATCAGGTGGTACAAGGAAACCGTGACATAATCCGTGACGTTTTGCAAATCGTGCAATTTGGGGATAGTGTACCGACAGTCCACAAGTGTGTAGTTTTCCATTTGGGACAGGCCCTCAGTCAGCAGCTCATAGACGGCAATGTATTTCAGTGAATGCGGAGGAAACATTCAATAATTCGTTCATTTTCCAGCTGCTTATTCCCTTCGGGGTCTCCAGCTTACATCGGGAAAGAGGCGGGGGTACATTCTGGACAGCCAGAAGAGAGCCGAGGTCAAGCCACCCGAACCTTGTTCTACCAGACTTTTGATGCGCGCTTACATAATAGATTACCGTAATGCCCTGGCAAGCAGTGAGGGACACAGAGCAGAGCGTGTTTCAGCAGGCTTTTCCTCTCTCCTTCATTCTGAAACTTTATAACTGTTTGCTGGTGCACGGATGTTTTTAACTCTTCTGTTGTTTTACCTTGATGTAGGAAATGTATTTTAACAAAGAGTTGAGGAAAATGAACGCTGTTATTGTGGCATTTTGGGAAATACAATTGAAACATTTTCAAAAATTTGCACAATGGGCGTGGTCAGAGCTTCCATTACATATTCATTGAATTTAGTGAAATTTTACTGTGGAATTTTTGAGAAATAGAATTGTGAGTTGGCACTTTCAAAAATTCATAAAAAATAGAAATTAAAAGGTTATTCTGAAATTCCACTTTGATGGTGGTCAGGGCATGCTCTTCTACTACATCTTCATTGAATTTGGTGACATTTTATTGTGGTATTTTGGAGAAATAGAATTGTAAGTGAAAAGATTAGTCTTAAAATCCACTTTGGTGGAGCCTCTAACTTTTTTTGTTAGAATTTTTATTTTTAATAAATGTTTAATTTGTCACAATTCACAATTCTATTTCTCGAAAATGCCATATTTAAATTTCACCACATTCAGTGAAAATATAGTAGAGCATACTCAGACCACCACCAAAATTGGAATTTTGGACTAACGTTTTAATTTCCATTTTTTAATGAATTCTTGAAAGTGTCAACTCACAATTCTATTACTCAAAAATTCCACAGTAAATTTCATCAACTTCAGTAAATATGTAGTGGGGCATGCCCTGACCACCCCCAATGTGGAATTTTGGACTTATCATTTAATTTCTATTTTTTATAAATTTTTGAAAGTGTCACAATTGTATTTCCCCAAAATGACACAATAATAGCGTTCATTTTCCTCAATTCTTTATTAAAATACATTTCCTACATCAAGCTGAAACAACAGGAAACCAACAGAACCATCCGTGTGCCAGAAAACAGTTATAAAGTCAGAATGAAGGAGATATGGAATTTATTTTGTTCCAAAAAAAAGACACACGTAATTCCAGCAAAAATGAATGCAAATAAATCGATTACAAAGAAAAAAATCTGCCTGAAAACAAAAATAATCAAGTAGTTACCATAATAATCGACTTTGATTTCGAAGCAAGTTTTACATGTAAAGCGCCTAATCTGAGCAAGGGCTCTCAGAAACAACAGTAAAAGTAGATGAAAAATGGAAAACCAGAGAAAAATCAAGTAACGTTTCTTCAATCATTAAATCTACACCTAAATCTACAAATCTAAAATAAAACACACACAAAATACATAATATGTACACAAATGTGAGACCTTACCTTGAGAGTGAGGCAATGTGTCGGAGGAGGACTAACTGGCTCTACAGAACAGCACTTTCGACGTTATAAACGTTATTTTTTTACGACACTATGACTCTAACATTTGTTATAGTACATTATTAGTAATCTATACATAATGTTTCGCTCGATTTAAAACTGATTCAAAGTGTTTTGAGGCGTATCAACCCCTTAAAGTACACTTTCTTCAAAGGGAAAAAGGAGTGCAAGGACGCGGAAGCGCAGCACGACGTAAGACTAACAAGTGGAAAATAGAGCAGAAATGTTTGTTATTGTTCGTATCGCGAATTTTTCTTCATATCTCGAAGCAAAAAAATTCCCGCTAGACCTTTCGTATGTCGAACATTTCGTAACTCTAAGCATTCCCATCTCGGGGTACCACTATACACTCCATTTTAAGCTTTGGTTTTGCTTCTCAGAGTTTTGATTATGCTTTCAGCATCTTTGAATTTGCTTTCTAATTTTTCATTTGCAATCCTGAAAGTTACGTTTGTCATTCTGGCACAAACTTTCCATGGGGGCGGGGATAACAGTGGTTCGCCCTCATTGGCTAGTACGGTTTTGATTGGCAGCTGAATGAACCGGACGTACAAGCTTTTGCGTTTAGGCCACGTTCAAGATCCTAGAGCTGAGGCAAGCACTCAGCGCTTATTCAATACAGCGTCGCTCGTATAATATCACCATAAGAGTAAAGCTAAATCACTTTTTACATGAATCGAGGGAGACTATTCAAGATGGAAAACACCCACTGTGTTGCATGAAATCTCGTTAAGTTTGATGCGGAGAAATTGTTAATATTTATATACTTGGTTTTCTCAGACAACGTTTGTCCAGCAGGTAGCGGTAGCCACTGTAACTGTATGTGTACTGTATGTTGTCAAGGAAACGAAGTTGTGTCTGTGTTGCCTTAATGTTTTTGAATTTGATTCATTTTTATTGACATATATAGTCATTCACGTGGAAGCTAAAACAAATTATCTGGGTTTGTTGTGTTGCTGAAATTACGTGCGTATTTTTTTGGCACAAAATGAATTTCATAATAGGAGAGAGGAAAAGGCAGCTGAAACGCGATCTGCTCTGTGCCTCTCACTGCTGGTCAGGGCATTACCGTAATCTATGACGTAAGCGCGCACCTAAAAGTCCGCTAGAACGAGGTGCGGCTGGCTTGACCGCGTGATAAAAAGACGGCTACCTTGACCGCAGTGGACAGATTGCCCGTCCATCGTAGGAAACCTGTTTTTGATTAAATAAATAAATAAATAGTTTTTTATTCTACTCAACTCAGATTATAAAGTTCTGTTTGGAGCAAAACATCGAAATAAATCTTTATGGTGAACAACAATCAGAATAAAGATAATCACGTTATTGATATTAAAACGCTTTTTTTCCGGAAGTTTGTTCTGCAGATGAACACAGAAGTGATTTTGAGCCGCTCGCCTGAAGAAAAGCTTCACAAACTCCAAGAACAGAAGATTCTTCTCTGTTAAAGAAAGAATATTTCCGTCTTCTGTGATTAAAGTCCTGTAGAAGTAACTAAACCGATTCTAAATGTTTATTATTCGAGTAAACTCCCCTCTGGGGTGAAATAAATAAACGCGACTAGTTTCACTTTCTCTTTAATCTCGAGGGAGGAGGAGCCTGATCAAACTCATGATCCACAGAGAGAAGCTTCAGAAACAGCAGCTTGATTTTCCCATGGTCCTTCTGGAACCTGAGTCAGTAAGTGTGGCACTGGGTTGTGAAGAAATACAAAAGGTCACTCGTGAACTACTAAAAGATAATTTCCAGTCTGATGAACTGGAAGAATCTATAAATTATTCATCAAATAAAAACTAAGAATAAATTAGATTGAGTTAAAAAACAATAAATAAATACGAATTCTTCTGATTCCTGTGATTTATCTGAAAATGTTAGTATATGGTAGTTAAGTTACGAGTGTGTTGTGTTTATTTAAGTTTTCATCTTACAGCGCCCTCCCTATAAGCGAACGAAACGGCTGCTTAGAGCCCCACCACCGCTAGGGGGCCCCCACAAACCAATGGTTGAGTCATGTTTTTGCAAAGCGCGCTGCTGTCATTAATAATAATAATAATGGCTTTACCTTTGCCGCCACCTACCCCTCCCTCTGTTTTTTTTTTGTTTTTTTTTTTGTAAATTAGAACCGCAAAAATGAAACGAATCTCCTCTTCAGGTGCAGAAAAAAAGAAGAATGATAAAGAAGAGAAGAGAAAAACTCAAGGTAATTTTAGTAACGTGATTTTTAAGTGATAACGTCACGTTGAGGTCACACTGTAAACCCCAAAAGATTGATTGAACTTAAAAAATGTAGAGTAACTCAATGTGCCTACAATTTCGTCTCATTTTAACAGCCATCTGTTTTAAAGGAGGTGTACTTAAGTATTTCAATAAATACAAATAATATTATTGAGTTAAATTAACTTCATAAATGACTTAACATTTCAGTTAACTAAATTTATGAAAATGTTGTTATTGATCTGGAAGTCATGCAGGGCATATGCCAAACCAACAAGAATAACCCTTGCTTTAAGTACGTTTTCAAATTGCCCATAACACCACCACCTTTCCACAAGATGCTTCCCATCGAGCATGGGTGGATGTAGGAGGAGAGTTGCAACTTGCACATCAATTTCTCTGCTTAGAATCATCAGTCTGCATCAACAGAAACCTGTGCAGAGACATAGAAAGAAATAACATTTAAGTAATTTTTTCCACCAGATATTAGAAATACAATATGCAAAATGTGGTAATAAAACATCTTCAAAATGCAGAGTAATATTCATTTTGGAGAGATGCACTGACATTATCCAAGGAGTTCACAAAGCTGACAGCCAAACGCAGCTTCAGGTATCTCCACACACAATGTTGCTTTTCAGTTACTGTATGAAAACACACATTTATTTTAAAGATGTTGAAAGACTTTTAAATGAGGATTGTTGCATGGATCTGGTTGGTTCCTTTAATGCTGTAGTTTGTCACAGGAATCATCTTGAAGCATGCTTTGAACCTCTGGAATCTGCCCAATAACAAACATCTATATTAGTTACATTCTACAAATGGACAAAGTAATATATATACTCACTGTGAAAAACTTTTTGCCCCCTTCCTGACTTTTTATTCTTTTGCATGTTTGTCACACAAAATGTTTCTGATCATCAAACACATTTTAATATTAGTCAAAGATAACACAAGTAAACACAAAATGCAGTTTTTAAATGAATGTTTTTATTATTTAGTGAGAAAAAAATCCAAACCCACATAGCCCTGTGTGAAAAAGAGATTGCCCCCCCTTGTTAAAAAATAACTGAACTGTGGTTTATCACTCCGCATTTCAATTTCTGTAGCCACCCCCAGGCCTGATTACTGCCACACTGTTTCAATCAAGAAATCACTGAAACAGAAGCTACCGGACACAGAGAAGAAGACCAAAAGCACCTCAAAAGCTAGACATCATGCCAAGATCCAAAGAAATTCAGGAAGAAATGAGAAGAAAAGTAATTGAGATCTATCCGTCTGGTAAAGGTTATAAAACCATTTCTAAAGCTTTGGGACTCCAGCGAACCACAGTGAGAGCCATTTTCCACAAATGGTAAAAACATGGAACAGCGGTGAACCTTCCCAGGAGTGTGCCGCCCGCCCAAAATTACCCCAAGAGCGCAGAGACAACTCATCCGAGAGGTCACAAAAGATCCCAGGGCAACATCCAAAGAACTGCAGGCATCACTTACATCAATTAAGGTCAGTGTTCACGACTCCACCATAAGAAAGAGACTGGGAAAAAAACAGCCTGCATGGCAGAGTTCCAAGACGCAAACCACTATTAATCAAAAAGAACATTAAGGCTCGTCATAATTTTGCTAAAAAACATCTCGAGGACTACCAAGACTTTTGTGAAAATATCTTGTGGACTGACGAGACAAAAGTTGAAATTGTTGGAAGGTGTGTGTCCCGTTACATCTGGCGTAAAAGTAGCAATACCAACAGTAAAATATGGTGGTGGTAGTGTGATGGTCTGGGGTTGTTTTGTTGCTTCAGGACCTGGAAGGCTTGCTGTGATAGATGGAAGCATGAATTCTACTGTCTACCAAAAAATCCTGAAGGAGAATGTTGACCATCTGTTCATCAACTCAAGCTAAAGCGATCTTGGGTGCTGCAGCAGGACAATGACCCAAAACACACCAGAAAATCCACCTCTGAATGGCTGAAAAAAAGAAGACTTTGGAGTGGCCTAGTCAAAGTCCTAACCTGAATCCCATTGAGAAGCTGTGGCATGATCTTAAGAAGGCGGTTTGTGCTAGAAAACCCTCAAATAAAGCTGAATTACAACAATTCTGCAAAGAGGAGTGGGCCAAAACTCCTCCAGAGCGCTGGAAAAGACTTGATGCAAGTTATCGCAAACGTTTGATTGCAGTTATTGCTGCTAAGGGCGGCCCAACCAGTTATTAGGTGCAGGGGCAATTACTTTTACACACAGGGCTATGTGGGTTTGGATTTTTTTCTCCCTAAATAATAAAAACATTCATTTAAAAACTGCATTTTGTGTTTACTTGTGTTATCCACACAGTGATGCAGCTAGTCAGGATGCTCTCGATGGTGCCTCTATAGAAGGTGTGGATGATGGGGGCTGGTGCTCTTGCTCTTTTCAGTTTGCGGAGGAAGTAGAGACGTTATCTTTGCACCACTCGGCCAAGCGGCTCACCTCTCTTCTGTGGTAGATCTCATCAAATATTCATTTTCCCACCGTGTTTGAAATCTTCTACACTCACTTGCTATCTTTCGTTTCTTTGGTGCTGCCATTTCTGGTGAGTTGTGGTAAATATTTTTCTTTGCTTAATTTTGTTTAATGGAGAAGCACCATTTCTATGACTGGCTCCATCTAGTGTTGAAACTGAGAAGTGCAACAGAGTTGAACTGAAGCCATATTCAATTATATTTTATGAATTTGCTGCAGGCCAATAAACGTTTGGACACCCCTGATATAAAACATCACATTTTCCTCTTTCACTTGAAAAGAACTTCTAGCACCACTTTGAATTAGGATCAACAGAATCACTGAAACTCGAAATCAATAAGAAAACATCTTAAATATCACTACTGCAACTTTTCAAGTGATAAAAATAATTACGTGACATAGTCCTTGAACCAGACCGGTTTTCTTCAGTGTGACAGACAGATGAAGCTCAGGTCTTCTTGGTGAGAATCCACTTGAGGCACTTCAGGGTTTTCTGATGTAAAATCACTTTTGGGAATGCAATTATTCTCTGATCAAGTTTCAGGTGTTGGATTTTCAGGCAGTGGAGCAAGACATTCTTACCATCCTCCAAAAGATAAGTGTAATTCCATCTTGATCCTTCACTTGTACTGGAGATGTACATTTTGGTGCATGCCGTTGCTTTTTAATCTACACTTTATCTCCTCTTCTGAAGAAAGCAGGCAGTACGTGATGTGTCCGTTCATAATAAGACTTTATTCACTCCTGATGGATTGATACAGATGTTTCTGTATGTCTACAACTGCTGTTTTCCAAGGCACTGATTGGAGGATTGCTGTTTGGATAGTACTCTTAAGCGCTCGGTGGAATCCTTCAATTGCATCATTTGCAGCAGGATGATAAGCAGGAGGACGTTTGCGCCTAATGCTTCTTTTCTTCTCAAAAGCTCAGGTGAAGTGAATAGAGGTCTTGTGATGAGGCTAAGTCTGGCTCATAACTATTTTATTTGTTTAAAGAAGCAAAATTAAAAGAGAAAACATCATGCATTTAAGAAATGCCAGAGACTCAGATGAAAATGAGTTTATTGGGAACCAGTGTGTGGTTGTGTACCATTGATTGAACTAAACCATCTGTTGTTTCAGCAGGTGATGTCATGGTTGAACCTGCTGGGCCCGCCCCGGCTGTCAGGGGGGCCTGGCTGGCTGCTGCTGCTCTCTCTCAAACTAATCTCTTTTGGCTATGCCACGATCACAGTGCAGATTATTTAACTAGTTGTATTGCTAAATACTAATCCTCATCTTAAAGTGCAATTTAAATCATGACGCGTAATGACCCCAGGTCAGTGGTTTTGGTAAAAGGTGAAAATAACTGTTAGTGGGTGTCAACATCTGTTTTTGTGATGTAACAAATGTGGGAAAGTTTATTCTGTTCACTTTAGAGTTGTTCTCTCTTACATACAGCATCACAGTATATATCAGACATTTAAAGTAATATAGATGCCTTCAGCCCCATTTCTGTTCAAATACCTGGAAAAGTATAATTTTATTCTACATTTCTGCTCAAAGGAACACATCCTAAATTAAATAAAGATCTTTTGGAGATATACAGTCTCTACTGTAACATTAAAATAGTCAACAGCAGTTTCTTTGTCACACAACATTCATCAACAATAGAAATTTAGAACTCATCATACTTCAGACAAAACATAACACACATGAAAGTGTTTCGAAATGCTTTTAATAACATCTTCATATCCTCTGTTCCCTGAAGGAGGGAAGAGTGACATATTCATGTTGGGAAACTGACTGATTGGGAACAATTCTCCTGGGAGTGACCTGGATCCACCATGGGCGTGGGTGATTGTGACATTTACATTTATGTATTTAGCAGATGATTTTATCCAGAATATCAGGAGTAACATAAGCAGATTGAAACAAGGTCAGATTGACCCCAAGACTTGCACATAGGAGAGTTTCAAGATGATTCTGAAAAAAATCAGTGCTTCAGAGTTTTTTAATAAGTTACGTTAAGTTAGTAAGTGCTCTCGAAAGAGAAGAGTCAGAGTAGACTAGAGTGCTCTCGAAAGACCAATAAACCGGGTGTTTAAACCAAGCAGACCTCCACTTCATTCTACTGTTTTCTGAGGACCCTACCTCTCAATTACCTCTCGGCACCTCAGATCAGTTTCCTCTGGAGCATAGAGAGAGAAAATATGTCTACATTCCCTCCTTCAGGGAAAAGGAGGGTTATGAAGGTAACCTAGACATTCCCTTGCAGTCATTTCCAGAAGCATATTCACATAGGGAAACTGACTGATTGCGAACCCTTTTTGAAGTCACATGCCCAAGAGCTTTCCGCACAGACTGACACATGACTCTAGAATAGGTCAGCTGCTAAGGCTGTGAAACCTGAATGAATGCTCCTTCTGTCCCAATGTCTGGAAAATTCTTATTATGTGATGATGTCACAAACACTGTGAAGCATTCTGCTGTTCTCAGTTAAGGGAGGGCCACCTGAAAAAGCACACCCCTCTCCCTGTGGGGAAGGGTGCACAGAGACCGCATCGAGGCCTGAGAAGGGCTAGAACTCACTATCCTGCACCAAAAGGGGCAAGGACTGAAGCCATCGTTCTCTGTTTAAGGCAAGGGAGGGAACAGAATCTGGATTAAACGTACAACCAGACCCAAAAACCCTCTCACAGAACCTGCAGAGCTGACTCCAGTGTAGAAAGTTAGAGTGCGCTATCCTAGGAGGAAGAGCGCTGTGGATGTACACCTGGAAGGCTCAAACAGGAAACATGGAACCCTGGACTCCTCCCGTGGCAAGGTCACTACCTGATCTCGAAAGAGAACTGATGGGACCTAGGGGACAAATCCAGACCTGGGCCTGTTGATCCGAAGAGAGTCCTCGGGCCTGAATTACTGGCCTATTCCAATCCTATTCAGAGAGGCCAGGGACAGCAGGATTTCGGTCCTCAGAGAAGACAAGCAATTCTGCTGACTGCAAGGGTTCGAAGGACACAACTGCAGGCCATGAAGGGTGATGGAGGTCCCAATAGAGGAGACATTTGCAGGCCACGGAAGGCATCGGAAAGTCCCAAGAGATTGCTGACAGGAGTCTAACTGAACAGAGTCGGCAGAGATCAGAGGTGCTTCACTATCTGGACTAGCAATGCTACACAGGGATGCAAGAGGTAATCAACCTTTCAATGCTTCTAGCTCACGGCATCCAAAAGAAGGAGAGAGACTTACACCAGGTTCGCTCAGAGGAATAAAGTAGAATGAAGCGTAGGTCTGCTTGGTTTAAATACTTTGCTAATCCAGGGCTCCAGACTAGAACTAAAATTGTCACATTTTTCCCTCAGCTCCAGAAAAACCATGTCAAAAAGAAAAAAATCCATTACTTTTTAAGTAATCCTCATCTCTTTCAAGCACCAGAGCGGATGATACACCAGGTAATGAAAAATCAGGCTGCAGTAGCTGTGCCAGCACAAGCGCTCTGGAGGACGATGGAGACACAGAGATTCATCTTTCCACATCAGCCAGTGAACACCGTGCTGCAAGTGTCGTGGATTCAGGAGTTTCCTTGGCTGAAGTATGATCATGACACACGGAAAGTGTTTTGTGACTTTTGTTCAAGAGCGGGGAAAGAAACTGTGGGGAAATCTGAGTTCATCACAGGAACAAGCCGTTTCAAAAAAAGAGACTGTGAGAAAACATGGCGACAGTCACAAGCATAAAAATCCACGTGATCACGTAATCCCAAAGAATACTCCACAGACCACACCGTTAGCACGTTTCTGGAAAAGACAACGTTATTGCCTACTGCAGGCACACTGCCATACACATGGAGTATTAGATCAAATAAAGAGCTTGTTTAGTGACGCTAAAACAACTGATAATGATTGGTGGAAGGGGTTTCTGGCATTTGGAGCGGATGGGGCTGCTGTTAACATGGGAGCTTCAGGAGGAGCAGGTAGAGAAGAAATAGGACACACTCCTGCCCTTTCACTGTTGCCACACAGACGGGAAATAGCCGTGCTGGATGTTCAGAAGTCTGTTCCAATGATTGAAAAAGTCTAGACTAGCTACAGCTAGTATGAAAAACATACCATTTAAGCCCCAAAAGCAAGCGAGAGTTGAAAGCCATCGGTACGGGGTTAGGCTGTGCCATACGAACACCTTCTGCTGTGAAGAACCAGCTCTGGTGACTCACATTTACAAAGTTTTTCATCTGATTAAACTACAGGCCAGGAACAATATACAGCCGTGCACTTCCACATGCAACACATTGCTGCCTCATCCAAAAACACTGAAATAAGAGAATCCCACATCAAATGTAAAAGTTGTCTATTGTGGTGTTATATCACTTTCTCCATGAATTGTTTGGAGAAATCTCAGAGTTTTTTTTTTTTTTTACGTTATTTTTTCACTATCACTTATTCTTCCTCCGGCCAAAGCAGCTATTGATGCATGTGTTTGTAAAATTAAGCGAACGCAGGAAAAAACTGTGAAAAATGAAAAGTTGCAGGAGTTTCTCGGTCAGCCAAAGTAAAAAAGTGACCAGAAACAGAAGAAAGCTGCCTCATCTGACTACAAGTGCATTTCCTTTCAAAACGTACCACTGAAAGGCTGAGATCTCCCAGGTTTCAGTGAAGAACTAAACATTGATGAAACTGTAGACATTACAGTTAAGGAACTTGAAGGAGGTTTGATCTAATGAGAGACACAAAAAAGGGACAGAGATCATTCTGTGCTTCTCAATCTTTTGTCATGATCCGACATCTACACTTTTGGAGAAAATCACTTGAACAGTTTGATCCTGAACCATGTGTCAATTGCTGGCTTTCTGCAAAAAAGAAGAGAAGACGGCCAAACTACACTCAGTGGCCGAGTGATATTGACATAATCACGGTCAGCGGCAGTGACACCGGCTCAGATTCAGCGTGAAGAAATATTCTGTGAGTGAATAAAGTTCGTAAGTTGGAATGACGTTCAGTTCCCAAGTAAGCTTCAATTCCCAGAAGATTCACAAGATGAAAATGCTGAAACTGTAAGATTGGGAGAGTAATAGTAAAGATTTTGTTATTTATGTTCATTTTTATGTCACTTTAAAAAAATGATTTGGCCTCTGTTTTTTCTCCTGTAGGAGACAACGGCCCCTTGGTTGATTTTTTTTTGTCTGGAGCCCTGTAGTCACCTATGCCCGAGATCCATTTGCCCTTTGTAAGATGGCGGATCCAGATCGTTTGGAATCGTTGCCAATCAGTCAGTTTCCCGAGGTGAATACGTCTCCGGAAACGACTGAAAAGGAACGTTCAGCTCAGAAAGGCATGTGGCTGATGTTCCGCACATAAGAGTGGATTCTGGGAAGCTTGAAGTACGGCTTGGGCACAAACATCTCCCCGTGGGTTGTGCTGAAATCTGGTTTGGCCTCCCCCAACCTGATGTGACTGTCTCTCACCTAAAAAACAAACAGCAAGAGGTTCTTTAATGGTTTGCCTCCCAGTCTGCACACTATCTATCCCAGGATAGAACTAGCAGGGCCATGAGAACTGGAGAATGGTGGACCTGGGAATTACAAATCAATGCAGTTAGCCATGCGCTTACAATTGGGGAGGACTTCTATCCCCCTTTACTGCAGCTATGTGTGTTTTATCGTTTTATGAAGCACTTATCTTTGATATTTGTTATCGAAAGCCAAGTCATACCCACATCCCAACCTACATTTTTTTTAAATCTCAGGCAGATGAGATCTGAAACAGGAGGCGCTCAAGGCCCTTAAAAAAACAGTTACTGACAAAACAAGATTCACTTTTGGCTTCTTTCAAATTCCTGTTGTGTTTTTTTGGCAAAGCCTAATCTCGATCATGATTTTTTTCTCAAAATGTAATAATTTATTCTGAACCAATCCAATGCTCACTCTGATCACATGACTATTAAAACAGGTCAGCACCAGTCAGTAAACACATCTTCACTGCTTCATTTTTCTTTAGCTATAGAAAACATTTGAGTCTGTGTTTCGTTTCGTCTGTGGTGAGGAAGTGAAAGCTATCCTAAGGCAGCCATGAAATTCAGCTGCTGGAAAGCTCCCGGTGATCTCCTGCTGCTCACCAGAGGAAAGCTTTTGCAAAGAGGACTTTAAACACTTTATCTTTGGATTGTTCAGGATGTTTAAGATCTTTATGGAATATTATATGAAATGTTTGTGAATAAAGCACAGTTTCCATCCAAAGCTGTAAAGAAACAGAAACAAATAGTTTTCCCTTCTTGATTTTCTTTCATTGTTTTTAATTAAACATTTTATTAAAATTAAACATGTTTTTTTTGCTAAACATACATTTCATGGTTAAGTTTAGGGTTAGAAAAGTTGAAATCCTGGATTTGAAGTGTTTGTAAATCTTTTACAGACACAAACATGTAAAGGTTTAGAAATATTCCTTATTTCCTCTTTCACGTATCATTTGCATATTTATAAAGTCCAGTAACAGAAGTGCCCCACTCTTAATTAGTAGAAGAAATAAAGATAAATATTTACCCGCTGAAGCTCGCTCTGAGTCAGCTCGTGTCTTCCGCCGCTCTGGAACACAAAGTGTTTTTGTGTGGATGTGAGCATTGGCTCTGGCTCTGAAAGAAAAAAAAAAACAATTACGTTTTAAAATTAAAAATGATACAAATATGGAGGAGGGGTATTTAAACTCCTTCTGATGTTGAAAACCTAGAAAAAGAAATTATGAGTCCGGAGCGCACCACCCCAGACGGTCACTAAACTACACTGTTGCCTACTGGAGACTTTTCAGACGATGAGTCACTTTTTAAATAATCTAGAGACTTTTGCAGGTGTTCCTGGTGACTTTTAGTGACGAAGGAGTAAAATGAGGGGATTCCTGAGGACAAGTAAAAGACCGCAAATAAAGACATAAATTAAAGAGTCTGTAACTTCCTGTTTGTGATGCAACTAATAACATTAGCAGCAGCTGTTTCCGCTTGTTGAATCAGAACGATCACATGGTTTTCATGTTTTCTGACAAAGAAACTCAAAAGATTCTGAAACACCTTGATGGGGAGTAAGTGGTGACTTTAACATAAGGAGCTTCTGCTCATCTTTCAAATGTTGAGAGTTTAAAGCTGTATCTTCATCGGGTTCTTGTGCATTAGCATCCCGTCAGTCGCCATCACAAGTTAAAGTTACGTTTGGTGTCGGTTTATAACCATAACGTTCATAAATGATGCGGCTGATCGGACGCTAATGCACCGGTCCCCTTTATGATCTAGTCGTCTTGGCTTTATAATGATGATGGGAGTGAATGGAAACCAGTGATACCTTGCTCCTGAAGCATACGGCTGGGGGGGTGGCTGGTGGGTTTGGCGCAGACCCTTTCTTTCACAGGGAAGTGATCTTGAGCCGTTGTCCCGTAGAAGGCTCCAGGCTTCCCGAAATAAACCCTGCTCTTGGTTCTAATGCTGGGACCATCGACATGGACTGGGAACTCTGGGCGGGTGACCTGATGAAGCAGACAGGATTCAGTGAGATACAAGCTTTTATAAAGAGCTCAATGAAACGACTTGAACACGTTTACAACGGACGATGAGATCACATGGAACTCCACTGGATCTGATCACATGATCCATACTGTCTCAATAAATTCTCATCAGATTTCTATCTTCATTTTACGCTTCCATTTCTGTCATTTTTACTGGTTTCTATTTGTGGACACAGTTCTTCTGAGATATGATCTAATTCTACAGAGACGTGTTGCTGTCACACACTGTTTTTTTCACTGCTTTATGTCGCTTTAACAACACAATTTTCTTCTAAAAATGACATGATTTTTTCTTGGAGAAACTGGGATTTGACTCCAGTAGTATTTTGTGAACTTTGAATTTGGAAAAATAAGAAAGAATAATTTTATTAGAATTAAAAAGTGAGAAAAGTGCACAAATGACTCGTGAAAAGGGTGACATTCTTATTATAAGTAAAATATAATTCATATTACTATTTATTTATACATTTTCCCCACATCATGAAAGCAAAATATAGACAAACTTTGAATTTTAACTAAAATCTTTCAGGATCAAAAAAATGAGCAGATAATTGTTCATAGAAATTCAATCTCATTTTTTTTTTACGAAATTTGATTACATTTTAAAGCGATTTATTTGTCTTAAAATTTAAAATAATTTTTTTTCAGTTTTCTCTGCACACGTTGGTAATCATGTAAACCTCAAGTACTGTAAAATAATTACTGGGGAGAACAGAAGCTCACTGGAAAAATCTCAGCTCTAATCAAAACATTCTAAATAGAGCTCCATTTCACCAATAAAATATTTACTTACTGGATTTATTTACATTTTACGAATGAAACACAATGAATTTAAGTCAAATTTAATTAGGTTTTAAGAAATATGTAGTTCATTCATTCATTTATTCCCTTTCAGGGTCACGGGGGTCTGCCGGAGCTTATCTCTAGTGCACATGGGGCGAGAGGCGGGGTAAACACTGGACAGGTCGCCAAAGTACACCTGCCATCGCTGCAGATATTGTGCCGATACTGTGGAGAAGATGGTTAATGTTTGTTTCAGTTTCTTTGTCATCTGCATGTTTATATTAAGTAATATATTAATGTGGGGGGGGGGGAGAATAAATGTGAGTGAATATGATTGTGATCTAGAAATGGGTGAAATGGCCTAAAATACATATTAATATATAAATATGATAACGATATATATTGCGATAAATAAATTATAATAAAACCATTTCAGAACCGGTTACAGAGACCCTTAGGAAAGCCAAATTGCAATTTTTTTAAAGAAATAAAGAAACATGTCATTTTGAGAACATTTATTTTGCAAAAGTAAAACTGTAATTAAACAACACAATGTTGCAGATAAATAAACTAAATGTAGTGCCTTTTAGAAAGAAACACTTTATTTTTAAGTCCTTGGCTCTTAAATGCCAAGCTGCAGAGAAAAAAAACTGGTGTCTTTTTATTTATGGAACTTACACTGAACTGAAAATACTTCCAGTATTAATTAGTCAAATAAAATTGTGTAATGCAGAGATACTTTCAATAAAAACATATTTCAAACCTGCCGCCTTAGTCTAACGCGTTTGGTTTTAAACATTTTGTTCTCCTAATGAAAGATATATATATATATATGATGCGTTGCCGCCGACTAAAGCTCATTGCTCTAAATTTCGCGGCTAGATTGCGTCATCAAGCATGCATTATCACAATAGAATTAGAACCTCTATCGTAGGCCAATTTTGTATCGTTTATATCGCTGCATATCGTTTATTTCGCCCCACTACTATTGTGATCTGGTATTTTTAGGCCCAATCGCTCAGCTCTACTTATTAGGTTTTACACGACCAGTTTGCAGCATGATCAGCAGAAAATATCTACTGGAACCCACTGGAGGAAACCATGGATCGCTCGTAACGTACCTCTGGGAAAAAGCAATGGTTTGTCGTGGACACTTTCTCCTGTCTGTCCTTCGGGATGTCCACCTTCAGAATATTGCTGGCATTCCGGTGTCTGCGCTCGAGGAGAACAGGAGCTTCTGTTTCATTACAAACACAATCACAGATCGTAGTGTTAATAAAGACTTGTCTTCACTCAGTGTCTGAATCTGATTTATCATCATGTATCATCCAAATAAAACATTTGCTTTTGTGAAAACACCATCTCTTCTGATTCTAGCTCTGGATATTGTACATTTGGATGCTTTCTGAGGGTTTAACAATATATCGGGAAACCTTGTATTGCGTAAGGCTCCGTGATTTCATGATTTTATTGAATAACTCGATATGTTTTATCTCTAAACATAAACGCAGGCGGTGTCGGCCCGTCCTAATATTACGATAAAAAATGTCACAATATGAGTTTAAAGTTACTGGGAGACATCATCTAGGAGTTACAGACACTCCAACACTACAAGAACAAGTCTGAGAAATAGAAATAAACTTTTGTTGGGAAACGAGAAGTCCCCCCAAACTTTAGTGCTTCCCCCTATCTGCCGTTCTTGGCTTTACAGTCTTAAAGTTTCTTTAAATTCACTTTTATTTTTCAATCATAGTTTAAACATTGAAATATCTTCAGTAGTTTGTAATAAAATAGTTTTCATTCCAGTTTCTTCTGTAAATGTTCATGATATATACAGTATCGTACGATTGATCTCTTTATCATTATAGCCCTAATGCCGACACATTAAACATCAAAGGAAAGCGGTGAAAGCATCGCGTCACTCACTTAAGGAAGAGTCATCGGTACGTACCAGGTTTGACCGGACGAAACTCCACCTTTGATGATGTCACCCACTGGTCCTCGGACATCTCCTGGAGGTTAAACGGCTGATTCTTTTTAATGCT